>JAODAL010010321.1:0-105792 GCA_025379985.1 Phyllomedusa bahiana
CATTAAACATGGGGGGCCGGGAAAATCGGGAACAGAAAGTGAGTGAAAAAGCCTCCCTGCTGTGCTGCCAGGTCCCTGCAACTACACAGCCTTCAATATGGAGTCATCAGCTGCAGCAGCAGCATCCACAGGTGCCCAGAGAGGTCTCAAGTGAGTGAGTCGCCTCACTGTAGAGACCAGTGCTAGATAGTATAATAAGGGGAACACCACATAATCTTCATGAATATGAACTATGCTGAATGCATTTTATTCTTCTTACTATGGGGAATGTATTTCAGACGCACAATACATGCCACACTTTGTGACACGTATTTGCAATGTATTTCAGGACAGATTTCGCATCGGAAATACATTGCCCAAAGTAAGAAGAATAAAATGGATTTGTCACTTAAATGAAGTACTTAATAAACAGACATATCCAAGTGCTCTAACAGTTAAATCAATGTCTTAGTAAATTGTAGCCAATAACATTAATGCCAAGATATATATTATCTCCTACAAAAAAATTCTCCACGATAAAATGTATTCCAAAGTCCGTGGAAATTACACTAATTTAACATCAAATAAGCCACTGCTGATGTTGTTCAGATGTTTTCTTAAACATTTTGCATAACAACAATTTAAGATGTATTTGGGCTGCTTTCAACTTTAATGCAATTCAATATATACAACAAAAGGCAGCACAGCACAGGTGTTGCTGGGACCTGTGGTCTCCAAGCGATTTCTATGTTCCCAGGGCTTAGTTCTGGATGTATTTAGACGTATTTACTCCAAATATACATCACCAACTCAGCCTAAAATAAGGGAACAAGTAGCTTAGAATGGCTACCTATGGGAAATCCGGACGTATTTACGTCCGTGTTTACGACCTTAAATACGTCCGGATTTCCCATTAGTAGCCATTCTAAGCTACTTGTTCCTTATTTTAGACTGAGTTGGTGATGTATATGTGGGAGTAAATACGTCTGAAAATACGTCCAGAACTAAGCCCTGGGAACATAGAAATCCTGCTTGGAGAACCACAGGCCCCAGCCAGACCTGTGCTGTGCTGCCTTTTGCTGTACATACAAAATAGAATAAAAGGTGAAAGAAGAACAAATACATCTTCATTTGTTATTAAAAAAAAATAGACCACAATTCACATCAGTACAACATCAGCATTGGCTTCTTTAATGTAAAATTAGTTGAATTCTCTCCCTTTTTTTAAGACCTGTTCTAGCTATTATTTTTTCCTTTGTAGAGCTTATATATATTTGCTTTTATTTTAAATGATCAACTTTTTCTATACATTGCAATGGATTTGATTCAACTTTGATTTTCCACTTTTTCACTATTCATTCATTCATTTGAAAGACAACTCTTTTTGCTATTCACTAATGTTTAATGCTTTTTCGCTGATTTCCAGCCTGTCTCGAATCGTAATACATGTTAGGCGCATTCCTGATGTGCCTAAGTTCCGCACTGCACCTCACACACTGGCGAGGCGCAGGGAACTTTACACGGCATGTATGAGCGCACCTCCGGCGCCGACATAAATGAGGCGCAGCTTTCACTAAAAATCGCGTGCAAACGGGCGCTCCGACGCGCCGATCTTAATACGTGTCGCCCAAAGTGAGGATCCCCTTTAATCTTTGCTGGTAGGGTCGGGTCCAAGATGATGAACTGATCACTACTCGGATCCCCAGCAGTCAAGTTTAAGTTGTGGGAACCTGATAACAAGGACCCTATTCAGCTGCAGTGCCTACGCAGGTCAAATGAAGCAATGCAGCTTTGAATGGAATCAATAGGCTGTCCATGTAATACACGGACATGTTGGGTCCTCCAGAGTGAGAATAATCTCAAAAATTTGGGAATCTAAGAGAACAAAGAGTGACTTTTAATACCTATATTTACTATTTTGCCATGGGCAAACAAACTCTATCAGTTCTCAATCTATAAAAGCACTAAAACTTAACTTTTATTATGTACAGCACTTAACCTCTATAAACAATTTTTAAAAACCTGATTTCTAACCTCTCAGTTTGTCTCATACCTTTATCCCTTTCTAATGCTGAAAGAATAACTCCTTTTCTATTTTCAAATCTGGTGGAATACGGTGATTTGCTAACTGCAAAAGAAATTCAAAACATCTTACTTGGGCAGTCATCCCTAATCTGATGGGCATTGAAGCATATAAGGTTTCCTTGTGAGACCCTCTGCAGCGGGTAACACAAAAAAGAGGTAGAAAATCAAAAATGTAAATGTAATGCCTGACCTCCACAACATGTTTCACTAGTAAACTTGCTTCATCAGGGGATAGAGGTCCGGACCTCTATCCCCTGATGAAGCCATTTTACTGGTGAAACATGTTGGGTAGGTCAGGCATTACATTTTCTACCTCTTTTTTGTGTTACCCACTGAGAGGTTAGAAATCAGGCTTTTAAAAGTGTGTTATAGAGGTTAAGTGTTGTACGTAATAAAAGTTAAGTTTTAGTGCTTTATAGATTGAGAACTGATAGAGTTTAATTTTTCCCATGACAAAATAGTAAATATAGGTATCCAGAGTGAGAGACCCTCTTTTGTTCTTCACCTTAGAGATGAAGGTCCTGCGTGGAGGATCCCCTGTAGTCACTTAGAGTACCCTGATAGGATATAAGAAAGTATATTTTCTAAACTAAACAGTCCCATTAAATGATTCTTGTGATCGAGCCAGGAAGAACTGTACAGGCAGCATTCACTGTGAAGATGTAAGGTATCTTGGTTTATACTGTTATCTATTGCTATATTGTTGTTTATCTTATTAAATTCAGCTTTAATTGTATATTATAATATGTTCTGTTCATTTGCACTGTGGGAAGGGTTAACACATCGCCAGCCAATACTGAGAAACTCTGAGACTTTCTACCTATTAACTGAGAAGTTGGTAACTTACCATTTTACTAGAAGATGCACAGTTGGGTTTTGGAGGGAAAAATCACAGACAGTGACCTTTGCACCGTCTGGAAAAAATGCTGAGTCATTCCCATAGGACAGAATGGAAGCTCTATACATATGTATGAGAAACTGAAATTGTAACAAGGTTGTTGTAAGGGTTGTGTTTCTCCACTTCACTCCTCCCATTAGAATTTTCGAGATCGTTTAAAAACTGTACAAAAGGCTAGAACTCAGATCCCTCGGGTGTTCTGTAGATAGAGACCAGTGGTTAGCAGAAGAGACTCTGCCAGACTACCTGTGTGACCAGAAAAAGGTTCTGCAGGTACCAAGCCAGAGATCCTGGGTCACCATATGTGTCTCTACCAGACTGCCTGTGTGACCAAAAGAAGGTTCTGAAGATACCATGCTACAGATCCTGCGTCACCAGCCCTTTGACCAGGAAGCCAGACGACTGAGCCACAGAGCCTGGGACACCAGTGCTTTGGCCAGCATACCAGCTTTCTGAGAGAGGGACAGCTAGCCCAGGCTTCTCCTCAGCACAGAGCCTTTGACTACCAGGGAGTTGACTGGAGAAGCTGCTCAGTGTCTTGCCTGTATAGTGTTGCACTTGGTTCCTCCATTAGTGCACTGGCTTATTTCAGACCCCTGACTCCCTGGACCTATTTCCCATTGGGGTTGACCAACCCTTCCAAAGAGCAATAACATAACATCGTCTGGGGAATTCAGCATAGAGTTTGGACCAACCCAAACCTGGGCACACTGTACTAGTTTGTCCTAACCTTCTGCTTGTGACATCTCTGCCTATGCCCTTGGTACCCCACCAGGGCATCAACTGTCAACATGAGTGACCAAGTCAAGGATAGCGACCTTGGAAATCTCTGCAGTGAAGTCCAGATCCGTGTACAAGGTTTTAAAGGGTGACGACCAAGAGGCTCCCTGGACCCTGCTCCTTGGTGTGGTTCTATGCCAAAGCTTGTTTCTGGTGAGCTTAACACCATCAACATGGTGGACCACCCCTTATCCTCATTCAAAAAGTTTGACTGGCAAAGCAATTAATTTATCTTTACTTATTCAAAACAGTGTAAAAACATTACATAGCCTTTCGGCTTACCGCACTTTTTCACAGCAAACCTCACACCTGGAATGCCCGAAAGTCCTCATAGTAGCATAACAAAGTCCATTTTGTAAATGTTTCAACTGAGGAGACACTGAGCCATTCGCACTAGGTGCGTCCACCTGCAACGTTTCAGAGGATCCACCTCTTTCTTCAGGCATGACCACCCCTTATTGTGTCCTCCTTATGTGTGAGGGGCATACATTGACAGGCAGCTAAACCCTTTCCCAGCAATTCATTTACACAGGAGCAATATCCAAACGTCAACATTTATTGCAAGCATAGTGTAAAACTAAGGAACAGCAAAATAATGTGCTTACTATAGTATAACAGCGTGTAACAATGCATTACTATACAAAGCAATGCAAGATAACAGAAATTCTACCACTTGTTTAAAGGGGATGTATCGCTTCTTCAGTTCGGATGTTTCAAAGTATTTTCAATTTCTCAGCTCTACAAATCCAGGGGCGTTTCTTCCCATCCCAGCTGGGGGTTTCTTAACTGAAGGGTGATGACATCATCCCCCCGTTCACTGTTCATGCTCGCTCCCGAGCCCTGTTCTCCCCCCACCTCTCTGTCTGAGTCCACATGTCACTGTGTCGTACCTCTCCCTATGCAGTCTTATTTTGTAAGAGCTGTTTAAATACCACATACCTGCATTCAATCTAGACAGTCTTCTATGAACTCAGTCTTCTATGATCTCTTCTCCTCTCTCAGCTGGAGGTTTGTTACAGTTGAATCCAGTGTTCCTATGAACGGCACAGATCTCCCTTCTATGCAGGACAGTTAGGCACCATGGCACAATTTTGCTGTTTTCTGATTGTAGAATCAGCTGCAGTGTGTTTCTGCTGGGTGTGCAGAGTGAAATTGCTACGGGCCCTTAATCTGAGTGAGCGAAGCAGGGATCGAGCCACATTTCTGCTGTTTTCTGATTGTAGAAGCCCTGCAGTGTTATTGTGTTTCTTCTGGCTGTGCAGAGTGAAATTCCTTCTGGTCCCTTACTCTGAGTGAGAGAGGCAGGAATGCACGCTCCCGTGAATTCGACCGGGGGCCTGACAGAATGTAAATTAGTAGAGCTGTCAGCCAACCACAGGACAGGAGGAGGAATCCGACCAGCACTGGGGAACAGAAACAGAAGATAAGGCAGACTGTGAAAACAAGACAGCTTTGCTAATGACATCCAATGTTGTTGTTTGTTTTCACTGTCCCCTTATTCTGAAGACCATTTAATGTAATGATACAACCCCTTTAACTCAATAAAAATGACCTTCCCCAATATATTGCACAACTGTAGTTTTTTTTTTTCTATTTCCCCTATAAAGATTTTTTTTTAGCTGTCCACTACACTAAATGGTGATTTAAATGGTGGCACTAAAAATACAACTGGTCTTACACAAAATAAGCCCTCATACAGCCATGCTGATGGAAAAATAAAAAATTTTTTTTTTTTAGTCCTCTCAAGCTTCAGTGAAATAGCACCCTATTTTTTATGTGTTGCCTGCCACCAGTGTCACAGGAGGGGAGGTTGACCTCTGTTGTGGGATGAACTTCTGCATCATACACAGCTACGTTCATCTCTCATAAGAAATAACTGTTCTATAGAGTGTATTCTATTTGTACTCCTGTTTCTCAGTTGTGGGAAAACACCAAATTTATTCCATATTCTTTATTAAAAGTTTCTATTTCTATCCGTGATTGTCAGTTGTCTGAATAGACCGCAGTTGTTAGATAATTTGTAGAAAGTTATCCTATTTGTACTCCTGGTTCTCATTTGGGGTAAAATACCAAATTTATCCCATATTCTGTAGAAAAAATAAGAAATGGCTCTTGGAAGGCATGGAGAAAAAAACAAATTTCCCCAAATATGCAATGATAATCAGTGTCGGACTGGGGTGCCCGGGGCCCACAGGTGGAGTTGACTCCAGGGGCCCACCAGTTGAGTTTGTATGGGCCCACCGGTGGAGTGTATTTTAGGGGCCACCCTACAACTACTGTAAATGTCTTTAGTAGGGTTGAGCGATTACATTGGCCATCGACATCGATCGATGGTCGATAGTCGACCATCATCGACAAGATATTCGATGGTCGATGGTAGATTATGATCGAAGACCATTAAAGTCTATGGGAGAGCAACAACACCTTCATTCTTACACCCAAACAGGGCTGGAGAAGCTGGAATTAACATCCACAACAGTCAAATGGATACGTGCTACATCTTAGGCAACACACTTAGGTTATAAAAGCCACAGAAAAAAAGTCACAGACCATTCACTATCCCTGTCTTGTACCACAGCATGACCCTTAAACCTGCATCACCCACAAATTAAAAAGTGCCAGAAGGCAGTATGATTTGAACCATCATGTTACTTGAACTGGACATTGAATATACCTGTCCTGGAATGCAGCATGAGCCCCAAACCTGCATGATCCCAGAATAAAAAGTGCCGGAAAAAGGAGTCTTTCAACCACCATTTTAGTTTCACTGTACATTGACTATACCTGTCCTGGGCCACAGCATGAGCCCCAAACCTGCATGACCAGATTAAAAAGTGCCGGAAAAAGGAGTCTTTCAACCACCATTTTAGTTTCACTGGACATATACTGTCCCTGTCTGGGTAGCGCTTGCCCTCCGTATGAGTGCGGACCAATTGAGCTTCACTTGGAAATACTGGTGGTTAACGCTCCTGTTACACCCAGGTGCCCTTTATCTTGGCATTCTTTTTCTCATTTACTCAACATGCTGGAGGAAATTGTCTCTGTACTTTATTCTCTGTCCGTGCTCCATACTCCATGTCCTCTGAATAACCTACATCTGGTCAAGTTTTCCTGTACCTCCCTTGTACAATTCAGAGGAATTTTTTACCAGCTATTTTGTACATGCAAGTTTTTTAGTAGTTTAATTCTAGAAAACACATTTTTAAAATAGGATGGAATCCCACAATGTCTTTGTATCTCTTTTTTTAATTGTATTAAATGGGTTGTCTCAATACAGGGATTGATAGCTATGTTAAAGATCTTGCAAAAACAAGTCATTTTGCAATATGTTCCATTACAGTGTCCTACCTATTCTGTTTCTGACAGCACCATCACCCTTGAGCCACTCTTGACAATTGTGAAGAACAAATGTCGGTTAGAAACAACATTTTTTACAATAGGACCTGTAGTCTAGCTGCATGTCACAGCAAAATGCCCCCAAAAATTCAAAGCATGACCCTTGAGCCCCTTTGGACAATTGATGAAGAACAAATGTCTGTTAGAAACAACATTTTTTTTATAATAGGACCTGTAGTATAGCTGCATGTCACAGCAAAATGACCAAAAGTGAAAAAAACACGTATCTGAAATGTATTCGGATAATAAAAGGTATTTTTGGCACCTATCAACCTGTGCTGACTACAAAATTGCTGGATTCTAATTTAACTGCAAGGTGGATATATCAACAAAGCTGGAATGGGCAAAATTGAAAATGAACACCTATCTGAAATGTATACTGATAATAAAAGTGGAGTTTTGCACCTAACAAAGAGACCTGCAGTTACTAGAAAAGATGTGTATCCTAATATAAGTTCAGGCTGCCCAATATCCAGGAAATATTTCAATAGAAAACTGTTAATAATAAAGCTATTGCAGTGCAATGTCTACACTAAGTCTTGGTGAACTTTATCCAGTGTTCTTTATAGATAGAGCTTGTCTGTGTTCGCCCGCGGGCCCCCCTCCCACTCCCCATGACTTTACAGCGGTAGATGCTCCTTTAAAATTCTCTACCTAACTACATAAAATCTTCCAATCTCTAATCTAACTAAGTTGTAAGGATCACAGCTAACAGTAGAGCTTTCTCTGTGAAGAAATAGAATAATTTCGCTGAGCTGTTTGGACACAGGCAGAGCGCACGTCCTACTGCTATGAGACGCTGAGAGACACTGAGGCTGAAACAGGAAACGCTGTTCTATGTAAAACGAGGTCATGTGATTTTTCCAGCCAATCGCAACCATACACATCCCAGTCATGACGTCGCACACACATCTCACCCTGCTCTATTCTGTAATCTGATTTGCTGGCCGCCAAAATGACAGGAAGCGCCGAAAATGGCGCGATCTTAATAGATGATGCACAGATTTTAACTTTAATTATCGCATGATCTAAAAATTTCGATCAACATAAAAACTGTGCCGATTTCAACTTTGTCGATAATAATTGCTCAACACTAGTCTTTAGACGCCTCCTATACTCTGCTTCTTGCTTTTTGCTTCTCTTTCTCTGCTTTTTTGCCTCTTCTGAGAATGTATATGGAGTTAAAAAACAACTTTAGGTCTACCATGCTCAGGGGCCCACCGGGGGTTTCCTCTATTCACCTGTGGGCCAGTCCGAACCTGATGATAATATATGGCATCCTTAAAGTGGTTAACCCTTCAGTGCTCTTCCCAAATGTAATTATTAAATATTGAATTTGAATTGAAGTTTTCCAAGTATGCATTGTATAGTATAAACCTCTGAAAAGAGGTGAATAGGGAGGGTGGGACTGTGCTGGTACTCCCTATTCATTTCTATGGGAGTTCCAAATATAGATGAACAACTGTGAAGTCTGGCTATAGAGGCTGAGACAATACTAGTCATAGTTATCAGCTTGTCATAATCATTGGCACAATTGTCCCCATTTCCTAATTATTGCAGCAATTAGAGAAGAGTCTGTACTTATGAGTACATGAATCTCTGGTTAAATTAAGCCTTAATAGCCAAACATTTCATTAAATGATGGTGACAAGGAACATTCAGTACGTTCTTCTATCTTACATTTGTAAAAAAAAATAATAATAATAATAACTAAATGGATGAATTAGAACTTGGCCCTATATTTAACCCCTTAAGCCGATTGCCTGAAAAGTACTTAAAGGGGTTGTCTCACTACATTGATTCATCTCACCTCAGTCCTGTTTTCTTTGTTTCATTTTGAATTCATGGGTGTGTAAACTGGCTTCTACTAGGCTGCAGTGCTGGCAGCCTATCAGGAGAGATCAAACAGGTCTGTAGCTATAGCGACCAGTGCAGGCAGCCTATCATGAGAGATTGAACAGGTCTGTAGCTATAGCAACCAGTGCTGGCAGCCTATCAGGAGAGAGCAATCAGGTCTGTAGCTATAGCGACCAGTGCTGGCAGCCTATCAGGAGAGATCAAACAAGTCTGTAGCTATAGTGACCTGAGGAGCTGATGCAGCCCATACAAGAGGGGATATCTCGGAATAGGTAGGACACTGTTAATGGACACATATTGCAAAGTGACTTGTTTTAGCAAGAACTTTAACACAAAAAGCAGCAATCCTTGTAATGAGAGAACCCCTTTAATGACCGGCACATTTATTTACTTTTTTCCTCCCTGCGTTTCAACAGCTGTAACTTTTTTTATTTTTTCAATGAAGCAGTTTCATGAGGCCTCGTTTTATTCGGGACAAGTTGTACTTTTTTAGTTTAAGTTCATTTATAAATTATTGCAGAATTTTTATCAATTTTTTTCAATTTTTTTTTTCTTTATTTTGTTTTATACCATTCACATTTCACCCATAAAGGGGTTGTCTCACTACATTGATTTGTCCTGTTTTCTTGGTTTCACTTTGAATTCAGGGGCGTGTTTTGTGGCTTCTAATAGGCTGCAGTAGAAGCCAGGTCTGTAACTATAGCAACCAGTGCTGGCAGCCTATCAGGAGGGATTGAACAGGTCTGTAGCTATAGCGACCAGCACTGGCAGCCTATCAGGATAGATCACGCAGGTCTGTAGCTATAGCGACCAGTGCAGGCAGCCTATCAGAATAGATCAAACAGGTCTGTAGCTATAGCAACCAGTGCTGGCAGCCTATCAGGAGAGATCAAACAGGTCTGTAGCTATAGTAACCTGAGGAGCTGATGCAGCCCATACAAGAGGGGATATCTCGGAATAGGTAGGACACTGTTAATGGACACATATTGCAAAGTAACTTGTTTTTGCAAGATCTTTAATACAAAAAGCAGCAATCCTTGTAGTGAGACAACCCCTTTAATAACTTGTTAGATTAATTCTAGAGATGATCGATTTTCCAAAAATCGAGATTGAGTCGATTTTTAAAGGTTTCTTGATCTCGATCGTTCCGATTTTTCCCCAGTAAAATCGGGTATAAAATCAAGGTCGGCGCGCCATGCCATTTTCACTGTGCATTGACTTCAATGGGAATCGACAATCAGATAGAAAAATCAAAATGATTTATTAAATATCAAAAATCGTCTCGATCTCGATTTTTCCCGATCTCGACTAAATCGATCAACACTGTTCTACAGGTTATTCCGGCGGTGTGGATGCCTGATGTGTGTAGGTTGTTCTTTTTGTATGTGTGTAATGTATATGCAATTATTTTTTATTAAATATTTATTTTTCTTTTATTATTTGTATTATTTATTTTTTCACACAGTGTGCCTTGATCACTGGCTTCTTACACAGACAGCGCTGGGGCGATGCTAGATCCTCAGGGCTGACTGTGCAGTCATTCCCTGAGCTCTGTTGGTCAAGATCACCCGACAGAGCAGGGGAAAGCCTTTTGGTTATGCTGCAGTCATGAACCATGGCAATCAAAGGGTTAAGCACCAGAGAGCGGAGGTTTCCCCCGCTTCCAGGTGCTTGCAGGTTCTGCGTTGGGAACAGGGCAGTTGTTAAGGTGTTAAAAGGGTTGCCCACTTTTTAATGTCTTTCCTTATTATGTATATAACAGGAAATCATGTGACCCTGGTATCCAGTTAACAGTAGTGTATGGAGGAGCAGAACTTCTCCAGTATTACCACCTCCAGCAGCGTCTTATCATGTGACCACCACACAGGTCATGTGACCCTGGTATCCAGGTAACAGTAGTGTATGGAGGAGCAGAACTTCTCCAGTATTACCATCTCCAGCAATGTCTTATCATGTGACCACCACACAGGTCATGTGACCCCTGGTATCCAGGTAACAGTATTGTATGGAGGAGCAGAACTTCTCCAGTATTACTACCTCCAGCAGCGTCTTATCATGTAACCACCCCACAGGTCATGTGACCCTGGTATCGAGGTAACAGTAGTATATGGAGGAGCAGAACTTCTCCAGTATTACCACCTCAAGCAGAATCTTATCATCTGATCACCACACATGTCATGTTACACTGGTATCCAGGTAACAGTAGTATACGGAGGAGCAGAACTTCTCCAGTATTACCACCTCTATCAGCATCTTATCATGTGACCACCACACAGGTCATGTGACCCTGGTATCCAGGTAACAGTAGTGTGTGGAGGAGCAGAACTTCTCCAGTATTACCACCTCCAGCAGCATCTTATCATGTGACCACCACACAGGTCATGTGACCCTGGTATCCAGGTAACTGTAGTGTACAGAGGAGCAGAACTTCTCCAGTATTACTACCTCCAGCAGCATCTTATCATGTGACCACCACACAGGTCATGTGACCCTGGTATCCAGGTAACAGTAATGTATGGAGGAGCAGAACTTCTCCAGTATTACCACCTCCAGCAGCGTCTTATCATGTGACCATCACACAGGTCATGTGACCCTGGTATCCAGGTAACCGTAGTGTATGGAGGAGCAGAACATCTCCAGTATTACTACCTCTATCAGCATCTTATCATGTGACCAGCACACAGGTCATGTGACCCTGGTATCCAGGTAACAGTAGTTTATGGAGGAGCAGAACTTCTCCACTATTACTACCTCCAGAAGTGTCTTATCATGTAACCCCTGGACAGGTCATGTGACCCTGGTATCCAGGTAACAGTAGTGTATCCAGGTAACAGTAGTGTATGGAGGAGCAGAACTTCTCCAGTATTACTACCTCCAGCAGCATCTTATCATGTGACCACCACACAGGTCATGTGACCCTGGTATCCAGGTAACAGTAGTGTATCCAGGTAACAGTAGTGTATGGAGGAGCAGAACTTCTCCAGTATTACTACCTCCAGCAGCATCTTATCATGTGACCACCACACAGGTCATGTGACCCCTGGTATCCAGGTAACCGTAGTGTATGGAGGAGCAGAACTTCTCCAGTATTACTACCTCCAGCAGCATCTTATCATGTCTCCTCTGTATTATCCTTATATTAACTGTTAACTTTATTAACAACAGTACATCCCCTAGAGCGACAGCATTTTTACAAGTAAATGCACACTGAAAAATAGCTGCTGGAATCCCCATAGTTATCATTATTTATCCACCTTCATCCCTATTTGCTTTTCCCACAGATGTTGTGTGACCCTGTTACAAACTAAGGGTATGCTCACACGGCGTATTGCAGTGCGTACTGTACGCGCCACTATACGTCAGGGTGCTTTTGAAGTGCGCTCTGGCCAGCGCATACTTCTAAAGTGCTGAAAGCCGGTTCAAGTTGACCTTCACTTTCCCGAAGCACGAGCGCCAGGAAAAAGTGACATGTCAATTCTTTAGCATACACGCAGCTTCACAATATTGTAACTATATGATCGGCCTGCATTTGCTAACCAAAGTATGTGGGAAACTATTTTTTATTATTGAATTTCTTTTGACGTGCTTGTAATCGGGGAAGGGGGGCATGGTTCTATTTTATTTAGCGACATTCCCTTTTTTCCATACTTTTTTAGCCTTTTTTTTTACTCATTCCCATAAGGGACTTGACTTAATGATCCACTAGATCACTGCTACGATACATAGCAGTGCAGTACTCTGGGCATGACCAGGCATGGGGACGTCACAGGCAACCCGGAAGCCTCTTGTCGAGAGGGAGGCACCGATGTATAATGGGGAGAATTCCCTACCTCAGCCCTTCACTCACGGTTGACCACAGCATCAAAGTGGTTAATTGGCCGGTCATGACCAACAGTGCATGGGGCCATTCCATGCTGCGATCATGGCAGATCCATAATTCTGCTTTAAGTACTCATAAGTCAAATTGTGGGAACCCCTTCCTGACCTGTATAAGTAGCGGGCAGTAGCCTCTACAGCTTTGGGCAAAGAAAGCTGGTCTGGTCGATATTTCTAGTTTGCAGGGGTTCAGGTTTGATGTTTCACGCAGGATGTCCTGTACATCACAATGTTAAAGGGACATTATTATAATCAAACATTTTCTTTGACCTCCAATAAGCAACCATTATATGTATTTTTTTCTTTTAACCCCTTAACGACCTTGGACGGATGCATACATCCTGAGGATCGCGCGAACTCTAAAGCAGAGTTGGCGCGATCGGCGCGGGGTGTCAGCTGACAGCCCACAGCGTCGGCCCCGACCCGCGATCACTCCTGGGGAGGGAGGGGGGGCGGTTAACCCCTTAATTATTGCGACCATCGGGTCCCAATAACTAAGGAAGACGCAGGAGGAGATCACTCCTCCTGCGTCTCTGTCGGCGGCAGCAGCGCCCGATCGCTGACAGACAGCACGGCGGGCATAGAATGCCTTCCGGGTTGTCTGTGACGTCACGATGCCCGGCCGTGCCCTTTTGGGCATGCCCCGGAAATCGTGACTGACAGTTGTCATAGGAACCAGTGCACAGCAACAAGCTGTGCATTGATTCCTATTGAATGAGAGATCTAGAGATCTCTCATTCAAATCCCCTATGGGGAAAAGTAAAAAAAATGTGAAAACGTAAAAAAAAGTAAAAAAAAATGTAAAAACAAGTAAAACACAAACACGAAAAATAAAACAAAAAACACGTACACCGCCCTTTTCCCCATTACAAATGCCAATCGCCCCAAAAAAGATCAAAAAGAAAGTCCCCGTATTTGGTATCGATGCGTGCGTAACGACCTGCCCTATAAATCTGTCATGTTAATTTACCCGTACCGGTGAATGCCGTAAAAAAACAAACAAAAAAAAACTTTTCACAGAATTAAGATTTTTGTTCATCCCGCAGCACATAAAATGGAATAAAAGTGATCAAAAACGCCTATAAATGCCAACGTTGTACCAATTAAAACGTCCATTCAACTCGCAAAAAAAAAAGTCCTAAACAAAGCCTTTGTATACGGAAAAATAAAAAAGTTATGGCTCTCAGAAGATAGCGATTGCATAAATATCTTTTACACACTAAAAACACTTTTTTTTTTTTTTTTTTTTTTAAAGTACTTCAACATAAAAAAACTATATAAATTGGTTATCGTCATAATCGTATCGACCCACAAAAGTAAAGCTAATTATTACGGATACTGCACAGTGAGCGCTTTTTAAAAATAAAAATAAAACACTACTAGGATTGCAGTTTTTTTCTTCACTCTGCTTCCAATAAACGGTTTTAAAAAACTGATCAAAAAGTCTTGTCCCCCAAAAAATGATACCAATAAAAACGTCAACTCATCCCGCAAAAAAAGCCTATATACAGATCCATACACAGAAAAATTAAAAAGTTATGGCTCTCAGACTATGGCAATGCAAAATGTGTTTTCCTGTTTGAATAAAAGTATTTTTTATTGTATAAAAGCAGTAAAAAATAAAAAAAAATATACAAATTGGGTATTGCTGTAATCGTATCGACCCTGCTGAGTAAAGCCTTTGCATTCATATCTAACGCGGAGTGACTGCTATAAAAAATAAAAAATAAAAAACACTAGAGGATTGCTGTATTTTGTTCAAAATGCTTCTCAAAAAAACCCTTTAAAAAAAGTGAACAAAGTGTTGCATGCACCCCATAACGGTACCAATAAAAGCATCAATTCACCCTGTAAAAAACAAGGCCCTACACAGCTCTGCACAAGCAAAATAAAAAAGTTATGACTGTCAGAATAGGACAAATAAAAACGCTATTTTTTATAGACCTATTTCTATTGTGTAAAAGTAATAAAAAAATAAAAAAAAACTATAAAATTTATACCATTGCAATTGTACCAACCCCCATAGTAAAGTTATCACATCATTTACACTGCAGGCGAACGCTGTAAAATTGAAGCCAAAAACAATGGTGGAACTGTGTTTTCCCCCCATTTTCATGGCCCAAAAGCTAAAAAAAAACGATGGAAAAACCTGTGCACCCAAAATGCACAATACACCCCTAGATGATATCCCTGAGGGGGTGTTTGAATCTAAAATTGGGGCGAAATTCTGGAAGGTTTCACCTGTTCTGGTACTTTAGGGGCTTTGCAAATGCGGGCATGGCCCCACCAAAATCTGCGTGCCAAATAGCGCTCCCTCCCTTATACGCCCTGCCATGTGCCCAAACAGCAGCTTACACCCACATGTAGGGTATTGCCGAACTTGGAAGAAATTGCTTAACAAAGTTTTGGGATTCTTTTTTTCCAGGATTAAAAAAATTTTTTTTTTTTTTTTTTTAAATGCTAAAAAAAAAAAAATTGTGATCACCTGTGGGGTCGATATACTGACTACACACCTGTATATATACCTTAAGGGGTGTAGTTTCCAATATGGGGTCTTTTTATGGGTGTTTATTAAGTTTTAGCACCTTCTGCCGTCCTACAGTGGCTCCGACCTGTTGGCCTGCGGGCTATACAACGTTTCCTGGGTTTCGCAAATTACTACCGGCAATTCATCCCGCACTTTTCAACGTTGGTAGCACCAATTGTGGCCCTTACTAAAAAACATTGCCAACCGAAACTGTGGCCTCCGGCCGCCGAAGAAGCCTTTTCCAAGTTGAAGGCAGCATTCGCCTCCGCACCGGTGTTATCCCGGCCAGATACCGAGAAACCCTTCTTTCTGGAAGTGGACGCCTCTTCCATAGGAGCTGGAGCACTGCTCACCCAAAAGGGGCCCAAGGGCAAGACTCGGACCTGCGGGGTTTTTTGTCAGGACAGTCTCACCAGCCGAGAAGAACTATACCATCGGGGATCGGAACTTTTAGCCATTAAAACTTGCCTAGAAGAATGGCGCCACCTCCTGGAGGTTGCTCATTCCCCATGAATATCTTCACTGACCACAAAAACCTCCTCTATCTCCAGACAGCACAACGTCTGAATCCTCGTCAAGCGAGATGGTCTCTGTTCTTTGCCCGTTTCAACTACATCATCCACTTCCGACCGGCAGAAAAGAACCTCAAGGCCGATGCTCTTTCCCGTGCCTCCGATGTTAGTGGGGAGGAAGAGGCGGCCCCACAACATATTGTACCCCCGGAACGTCTGATGTCTGTGGCTCCCACTAACCTCCAAGGGGTACCCCCAGGGAAGACGTATGTGCGCCCTGCGCTCCGGTTGAGGGTCCTGAAATGGGGTCACTGTTCCCGCATAGCCGGACACCCTGGGGTTCGAAGGTCTTGTTCGTTGATTTCCCGGTTCTACTGGTGGCCTGGTCTCGTTAACGATGTAAAGGAGTTTGTGGGGGCCTGCACCACCTGTGCCCGCAATAAGTCACCTCGCCAAAGACCTGCGGGACTACTCCAACCTCTGCCGGTGCCTAGCTGTCCTTGGAGCCATATTGCCATGGACTTCATAACTGACTTACCGCCCTCTGAAGGTAATACGGTCATTTGGGTGGTCACTGACCGTTTTTTCCAAAATGGCTCATTTTGTTCCCTTGCCGGGCCTTCCTTCTGCGCCTCGGCTCGCCAATATTTTTTTTAAACACATTTTCCGTCTGCATGGACTCCCCTTACACATAGTCTCGGACCGGGGAGTCCAGTTCGTCTCGAGATTTTGGCGAGTCCTCTGCTCGCTACTGCAAGTGGAACTGGACTTCTCCTCTGCGTACCACCCACAATCCAATGGGCAAGTGGAGATGGTGAATCAGGTCCTAGGTCAGTATCTCCGCCACTTCACTTCTGCCAAACAAGATGATTGTTCCAGTCTACATACCTTGGGCGGAATTTTCGTATACATTCCTGGACTCTGATTCGCTGGGGCATCCCCCTTCTCCATTGTCTTTGGTCGGCTTCCCCGCCCACCCCTTCCACTCGCCTCTGCCCCTTCGATGTCCCTGTGTGGACAGTCTGGTCCGTGACCTATCCACTGTCTGGAGGGAGACGCGCCAGGTCCCCGCTTCAGGCCTTGGCCCGTATGAAGACCCAAGCGGACAAAAAAAGAAGACCCCCTCCTTCCTTTGTCCCAGGGGATAAGGTGTGGCTGTCTGCCAAATATATCCGTTTTAAAATCCCCAGCTACAAGCTGGGACCCCGTTTTTTTTGGTCCTTTTGAAGGCCTGAGGCGCATTAATCCTGTGGCCTACAAGCTCCGGCTCCTTCGACACATGCGCACCCCAAACTCCTTCCATGTCTCCTACTGAAGCCGGTCACCCATAACCGCTTCTCTCGGTCCGTGGTTCCCCCGTCTCCCGTAGCTGATTCCACCAATATTTTTGCCGTCAAGGAGATTTTGGCCACTAAGACGGTTCGGGGGAGACGATTTTTTTTGGTGGACTGGAAGGGGCTTGGGCCAGAGGAAAGGTCGTGGGAGCCGGAGGAAAACATCCTGGATAGGGGTCTGTTGTCTAAGGTTATGCGGGCCAGAAAGAGGGGGAGGACTAAGGGGGGGTACTGTTACGGGTGCCCCTGCGACCCTCGTGTCGCTCGGGCCGCGGACATCCAGGCATGTCTGGGGCGCACTTACCCGTCCACGCTCCTGGTCCCGTCCTGGCGCGCGCTCCTGTTGCCGGCCGGGTGCACGCGCGCCCTCTAGTGCGCGTGCGCGGCACTGCCGGGAGATTTAAAGGGACAGAGCGCCGGTGATTGGTTCTCACCGGGCACGGACCCTATTTAAGCCCTGCCTCTTCCCCAGCACCTTTGCCAAATCGATAGTGCCTTGTGCCTGGAGAGGAAGCGTTTCAAAAGTGTCTTGACCCGTTTACTGTGTACCGTACCTTCTGCCTCCGTCCCTTGACCACGAACCATTGCCGCCTGTCCTGACCTTCTGCCTGTCCCCGACTACGAGCCACTGCCGCCTACACTGACCTTCTGCCTGACCCCGACTACGAGCCTGCTTCACGATTTTGTACCACGCAACACCTCGGCTGCCACCGCAAGCAAGTCACGTCAGGGGTAACGACCTGGTAGACTCCCGCCGCAGCAAGTCCATCCCGCTTTGCGGCGGGCTCTGGTGAAAACCGGGACCTACTTAGATTCCGTTCCCCTGGCGTGGCTTACACCATCGCTTGTGGTGGTCCAGAGGATCCACTACCACATCCGTAACATATGCCCAGCCATTCAGGAGTTTTATTTCTCAATCACAACTAGAAGAGGACAAGATTTTTTGAAAAAACTTCTTTTCCAGGAATATTGTTTTTTAAACTCCTTACTGATGGAAGGGATCCTTTAAACCGTTTAGTTGCGCCTTTTCCTTGGCTTTCTTTTAAGCTTTGCGCTGCAGTGAGGTTGCAGCTTTGTCCAAGAGGCGTCCGGCAATGTTGTAACCTCCCATGAATACGTACGCATGTAGTTGTAGAGGCAGGTGGCTCAATTTGCATCGACTTGGTACGGAGGCCTGTCCAGTGGCTATAGTTTCTGGTTCTGCCCCCAAAAGTTTTTTTTTTTATTTTGCATTCTGATGGGACGTCCCTGACTTGTTTTCAATTCCCCCCAGTTTTCATGCTCTGTTTGCTGTGCGTTGACCCAATCCCAGACAACTTGGGGCGCATTCTTTTCGCATTTCAGCAGCTGCAATGGTAAGAGTGGCTGGCTTGCTGGTACAAGTGGTTAACCACATGGGGAGATGGAAATTTGACTGTTATAGGTGTTATAATTGACTTCACCTCTTAACATTGTAACTTATTCTTTAGGTTATCGCGACCTCGTTGTATGGGTGTTGAGGCATTTTTTACATATACTGGGCTGCTCAATGGGCGGCTGGATGACCTAGGGGTTTGAACTTTGACTTTCATCCAGTTGATCTGTCTTGGAGATGGAAAGGGGCCTGAAACGGCTCCAGATTTAGCCTGAAGTCATTGCCATCAACAAGCTGGTTTATTGGTTTTGGTTATTCACGCTGGTGGCAATCACTTCTGTTCTGTACACTTAGGCGAGCTCATTTCTATCATTTGCTTGGACCTTGACTGCTTGTCAGCATTCTTTTCTGACCTGGTGGTGGTTTGGTCGGAAAATGTCCCTACAAATTGGTCATGTCCTTAGTCAATTGTCCCTAGAAATTGGTAAAATGTACCTAGAAATTAGAGGAGTAATGGATCTGAAATGGTTCCAGATTTCACCCGAGGTTATTGCCATCAGCATGTTGGTTATTGGGTCATCATTTTGGCTATTCATGCTGGGAGCAATTACCTCTGTTCAGTCTGCTTGGCCATGCTCATTTCTGTTATTCACTTGGACCTTGACCGCTTGTCATTATTCTACACTGACCTGGTGGTGGTTTGGTCTGAAATTTTTCCTAGAAATTAGTTGTGCTCCTCCAACCAATGTTGGACCTTTCCAGCCATGTGACGTCATGGAATATTGAACACGTGTATCTCTAGGCATGTTAGGAATAGGAGTCGCATAGTCATTAAACATAATCAGTGGGTGACAATAAGAACTTGATGTTCATGTGAATTATATGGGGGAAGACACCTTTTTATCCGTTCTACAGGATGGCCTAGGTTTTGTTTCTTTTGGTGAGTGGGGGTAGATCTTGGGTGCAGGGGCACACCTCCCACCTGTGACACATTGGATATGACCCTGCTGAAGTTGGGGACACATCGGAAGCGGCACCAAGGCTAAACATTAATGACATGCACACTGCAATGGTGTCTGCATGTCCTCTTCAGCTGTTTTTTTATATGCTATGTTAATAAAAATTTAAGGTCCTCCATATACAGACAGTTCTTGACTTACACTGTTCCGATTTACATCTGTCCTTTAGTTACAAATGAAGACTCATGGGGAATGCTGGCACTTGTAGTTCCATGTTCCACAGCAGAGAGTAGCTGTGGAATGACAAGTGCCAGCACGCCACAGCAGCGCATGAGGTGAAAATGAGATGAAATCTTCTTAACAGGGGCACAGACAGCAAAACAACTGTATAAACCCTTCCCTGTATGATCCAAAACTAAAAAAAAAAACTTTTTTGCTGGAGTTACATTTAATAAATCTACCTGTTCTGACTTACATAAAAATTCAACTTATGAACAAACCTACAGTCCCTATCACGTTTGTAACCCGGGGACTGCTTGTATACAAATATTTCTTATATGTTGTTTGAATTTAAGCTATAGCCTAGCCCCACGCACGAAAAAATAAATATTGTTTGCAATGTTCATTCTTATTTGGTAAATGTAATGCTATATGTTACTAGCCGGGCGAAGAAAGCTTGTTAGTAGCCATAGTCTAACAAAGCCATTTAGGACCCGTTCTTCAGCCTAAAGGGACGTCCTTCTTTTTATACATTTAATATTGTAAAAATAAGGGGTAACCAGGCGGTGTTTGAAGAAACCGTATGTTGCTGCTGCTTTCTGTCTCTACCAGTTCCCTGGGTGCATATATAAGTAATATGTTACTCTACCTCAAATGCTAAATTTTCCATATTGAAAAAGAAAAACAATTTATAGAAATTGTATTGTCCCTGGTGGCTACTTTGACTTACAAGAATATTTATTAATCTTAGCATTCAGAGAGTGTATTAGATTTCTTTTTACTATTTAAATATAAGGCACATTTATAGAATTGATGTCACTAGAGGCTTCTTTAACAAAAGAATATTTATGGAATTTAGAACTAAATATATCAACAATTTATTCTGTATCAAATATTAATTCACATTGGTGTCCTGGGGTAATAGGGAGATAGGGTTGGTGTCAGCCTTGGGGTGGAAAAAGAAACACTGCTGGCTGACACCATGCCCCAGCGAGAACAATAGAGGGCATCTGTCAGATATCTCCATTACTAACACTGTGATAGAATGATAAATAAGCAAAAAACATACACATAAAAACCAAAATATACTGTGTAAGAATAAACACGCACCAACCAAATTCCTCTGTTAAACATTTTATTTAAAAAAATAGATCCAATACTGGTCCAACATAGTCCAACGAGTCCAACAGTGAAAAAAAAACAGAGATGCTACGCACACTCATTCAGACATAGGCTGGATACCTATACAGCGTCCAGGAAAGCTGGGTGATGCCACATCACTTAGCCTCTCGACAGGTTCGGATAGTAGGAGGGAGGTCATGAGGAGGCAGCAAGGAAGCAGTACAGTGGGTTACAAAAGTCTTCCTACCCCTTTAACTGTTCCCCATTGTTAAACGTTACAGCCACAAGCGGAAATGTATTTTATTGATATTTTATGTGATAGAGCAACACACAGCAGCACGGGTTTGTGAAGTGTCTACAAAATTCAATGCGCTTTTCCAAATTTTTGCAAATTTAAAAACTGGAAAAAGGTGGGTTTAAATGTATTCAGTGCTGAGTCCATACTTTCTAGGACCACCTTTATCTGCAATGACAGCTGCAGTCTATTGGGGGATGTCTGCACCAGCTTTGCACATCTAGAAGCTGAGATTTTTGCTCATTCTTTTTTGCAGAATTGCTAGAGCTCAGGCAGGTTGGTTGGAGAACGTTTGTGAAGAGCAAACCACTTCCATTGTAGCTCTGGCTGTATGTTTAGTGTCTTTGTCTTGCTGGAATGTGAATCTACGCCCCAGTCTTAAGTCTTTTGAAGCCTCTAAGGGTATGTTCACATGATGTCTTGTGTACAGTACGTGCCGCAATACATCATGTGTGTCGGGAGATCATTGCGTACTCCCGCGGCGCAGGGGGCGGCAGCCCGCCTGCCCCATTGACATGCATTACTCGCGCCGCGTAATCGCCTCAAGTAATTGACTTGTCACTTAGCTCCCCGCGCGTACAATAAGACCGTATTTTACGAGCCGGGAGAGGAGGCGTAATCCATAGTTCTGTATGAGAGCTATGGATTACCATAATTATGGGGTGCATTCCCCCGCGAACTAAGCGCAGTATGCCGCGAAATGCGCCCCAAAATAAGCCATGTGAACATAGCCTATCAGGTTTTCCTCCAGACACGGGAAGAGCAGAGAAGAAAGTCATGTGAACGGCGGAAACTGTGTGAGGGGAAGCGTCTGGAGATTAAGGTAGAGAGGTATGGGGAGTGGGGAAGACAGGTTATGGAGAGTCCTGTAGGTCATGGTTAGTAACTTGAACTGAATTCGCTGGGCAATGGGAAGCCAGTGAAGGGACTGGCAGAGGGGAGAAGCAGAGGAGTAGGAGAGAGGTAGATCAGCTGGGCAGTTGAGGATTGATTGGAGGGAAGCAAGAGAGCTAGATGGGAGGACATACAGAGAGAATGTTACAGTAGTCTGCATGGGAGAAGATGAGGGCATGCAAAGCAATTTTGCAGAGTCAAAGTCAAGGTGTGGATTTAGTAAATCTTTTTCAGGTGGAGGCGGCAGGCGGTGGTACGGTTTTGGATGTGTGGTGGGAAATACAAGGCAAATGGAAATACAAGGCAAAGGAAATACAAGGCAATGGATATCCAGAGGCAGTAGACTTATGGGACTGGAGCCATTGACTGTGATAGATAGATCGGATGTCAAGGTTGAATGGGATTGGGGAAAGATGATGTTTTCTCCATATGGTGTTTAAGAAAGCAGAAGGAGGAGAATGAGTATATGGATAGATATAGATGTAGATTTGAGTGTCGTCAGCATATAAGTGGTACTGGAAGCCATGTGATGCTTTGAGTTCACCGAGACCAAGGTTATAGATATCGAAGAGTAGAGGACCCGGGACTGACCCATAAGGGACACCAGCAGAGAGAGGGCGAGAGGAGGAGGTGGTGGGAGATGGTGAATGTTCGGTTGGTAAGGTAAGAGAAGACCCAAGAAGGAGCCAGGTCTGTGGTGCCAAGGGAAGATAGAATTTGTAAGAGTGATTAACTGTATCAAATGCAGAGGATAGATCTTGGCTGAGGAGCACAGAGTAGTGGTGTGAGGCTTCCACGGTTATCTATTCATTGGCGACTTTAGTTAATACAGTTTCTCTAGATTTTTGGGGTCGGAAGCCAGACTGCACCGCATCAAGAAGCAATTTAGATAAAAGATGGGAGGATAATTCAAGATATATGAGCTATTCAGAGCGTTTTATAGTAAATGGTAGAGAGATGGAGGTGTAGTTAGATAAGGAGGATGGGTCAGGGGCCGGCTTCTTGAGGATGGGCTTGACTGTTGCTGCTTGATAGAAGAGGGAAAGATGCCAAGGGTCAGTTATAGGTTGCAGATATGGGTTAGGGATGGGATAATCACAGTGTTAAGGCTGGGGATGGGGTGGAATGGTATTGGGTTGAGAGGACAGGTCGTGAGGTGGGAAGTGGAGAGTAGTGTAGGAAGTGTGTCATGAGTGAGGCTGGTCAAGCGAGTTATGGGAGAAGTAGGGTTGCAGGGATTGTAGGTGGAAACTCTCTAATGTTGTCGATCTTGCTGTCACAGTCCATGCTGCGGTACCCGTTGTAGACCGTGGACATGGCCATGTCCCTTCTGTGTTCCTGTGTTTGTCCCAGTCCCTGCCATGTTCTTTTCTGTATCTGCACAGGCTCCCGATTTAAAAGGACAGTGTCCCAATTTCCTGTCCAATGACCTACAACCTCTTGGCATACAAGGAACTTCCTGCCTCTGTTCTTGGTCAGTTCATGATTGTCCACCTGAGCTCCTGACCACTGCTGGTACCTGTTATGTCTGTCTATTCCTGTCGTCTTGCCTGTCTGTCTATTCCTGAGTTCCGTGATTCTGCTCTTATCTGCTGCCCTGATACCTGTTTATTCTGCTGCATTGTGCCATCTTGCTTGTCACCTACCTGCCTGGGACCAGCTTCCAGTCTTTGGTTAACTCCGCTGTGTCCAGGTTGTTGTTCCTGTACCTCTGTTCTGCAGTATTCTGCCGTTGTACCTGCTTGGATGCTGTCACCTGCACTTCGGCTGCCACCGCGGGTTGCCACATCAGGGGTAGCCACCTGAGGGTTCCCTTCAGCTAAGTCCGTTCTGGCCTTGCGATGGGTTCCTGTGAAGATCGGGGGCCCTTTAGACTCCGCTTACTGATGTGGTCCGCTATACCACCATCTATGCTCGCTGTGGTCCAGAGGATCCACATCAAGCACCCAGCTTGATGTAGGTGATGTATGTGTACTATATGTATGTTGTGTGGATACTATGGCAGTATTTTATAGGTGATATATGTGTACTATATGTATGTTGTGTGGATGCTATGGCAGTATTTTATAGGTGATGTATGTGTACTATATGTATGTTGTGTGGACACTATGGCAGTATTTTATAGGTGATGTATGTGTACTATATGTATGTTGTGTGGACACTATGGCAGTATTTTATAGGTGATGTATGTGTACTATATGTATGTTGTGTGGATGCTATGGCAGTATTTTATAGGTGATGTATGTGTACTATATGTATGTTGTGTGGACGCTATGGCAGTATTTTATAGGTGATGTATGTGTACTATATGTATGTTGTGTGGATGCTATGGCAGTATTTTATAGGTGATGTATGTGTACTATATGTATGTTGTGTGGATGCTATGGCAGTATTTTATAGGTGATGTATGTGTACTATATGTATGTTGTGTGGATGCTATGGCAGTATTTATAGGTGATGTATGTGTACTATATGTATGTTGTGTGGATGCTATGGCAGTATTTTATAGATGCTGTAAGTAATATATGTATGCTGTGTGGACACTAGCGCACATTTACTATGACATCTGCACCAGAATTCTGCCACAAATTGCACCACATTTACTAGAGAGAGGGCGAGAGGATGAGGCTGAGTGAGAGTGAGAGACGCCAAATGTTTGGTTGGGGACTTTTTTGCATTTTTAGATAGAAAATAAAATAAATAATTAGCTATAAGATATATAGATAGATAGATATGAGATAGATAGATAGATATGAGATAGATAGATAGATAGATATGAGATAGATAGATAGATAGATAGATAGATAGATAGATAGATAGATAGATAGATATGAGAGGTAGATAGATAGATAGATAGATAGATAGATAGATAGATAGATAAAATAAAATTAGATAATAGATAGATAGATAGATAGATAGAAAATAGATCAGTCATAGGGAAAAAATTTTGGGCACCCCTATTAATTTTAAATTTAATTTTTTTAATTTCAAAATTTTTTGGGTGTTTGAAAAACCATTTCAATTTTGTTTACTTTAAAAATTGATGGAAACAGAAAATTTTTCCCGGATTAAAATGGGTTTTATTGTACAAAACCCCAAAATGTGCAATATTAGTTTTTTAGATAAAAAAATTAAAATTGGGCTTTTTGCAAACACCCAAAATATTTAAAACAAAAAATTTTGATTTAGAAAAATTGGGGGTCCCCAAAACCTTTTTCATAGGGACTGTAGATATAAAAATAGATGAAAAGATAAAATAAGAATAGATAGATAAAATAATAGAAAGATAATATGAATAGATATGGATAGATAGATAGATCGTAGGGAGATAATAGATAAAAAAATAAAATAATATCGGGGATAGAAAGATAATAGATAGATAGATGGGGAAAAGATAGATGATAGATAATAGATAGAAAAATTATGAAAAGATAGATATATTTAGATAGATAAAAGTTAGAAATATAGATAATTTTTTGTTTTGATAGATAAATTAATAATGAAATAAAAATAGTTAGATAATAGAAAGATATGAGATAGATAATGGGTAGATAGATATAAATAGATAGATAGAAAAATTTAGATAGAAAATATAAAATTTAGATAGATAATGAATAGATATAGATAGATAATAAAATATAGATATAAGATAGAATTTATAGATAGATATGAGATAATAGATAGATAGGGAGATAGTTAGATAGATAGAAGATAAAATAATATAGATGGGTTTGATAGATAGAAAAGATAGTTTAAGAAAAAAATAAAAAATAGATAAAGATAGGGGATAAATAGATAGGGGATAGAAAGATAGGGGGTAGATAATAGATAATGGGTATGAGATAGTAGATAGATAATAGTTGTTTAAAAAGATAGATGTGAGATAGAAAAGATAGATAGATAGTTTAATAGATAGATAGATAGTTTGGATAGACAAAGCTGCCATTTTAAATTTTAAAGTTGGTACCCAAAACAATTTTGGACTTCAAAGAAAAAAAAAAATTTTTAAAAGGGTATAAAGGCATCGTTCTTTTTAAGGTTTTCTTATAAATAAAGTTTTACTACTATCTATTTTTTCATATTTCAATAAACCACTAACACATTTATTTTCTATCAAAGGATCCGTGTGAGGGTTAATTTTTAGACCCCCGATTCGACGGGCTTATTATTTGGGAAGTGGGAGGTTAAACCCCCCCCTTTGTTACCCCGGGAAGAAATTTCCCTCAAGGGATGTAGGTAATCCCCCAGGGAGGTAGGGGCCGGGTGGTCAGGTTTAACTTGAACCAGACCACGGGTGAATTAATGGGTTTCCCAAAAGGCCCGACTGACACTTATTTGCCTTTCACTTCCCTTAGGGCCCAAAAAACCTGCCCACCTTACTATAGGAGGCCTAAAAACTACCTTCTTGGGGCCTAAAATTTCCCACCTAATTGGGGGGGTATAAAAACTATCTATTTTACCTAATGGGGGACCTAAAATCTGCCTATTTTGGGGAAAATTTTAAATCTACCAAATTAAGGGGGGCTTTTTTATATCTACCTAAAATTTAAAGGGAACCCACCTAAAAAGGGGGTTTTCCCCAGTTTCTACCCAGTTTACCAAATTTTTTGGGGAAAACAAAAAGACTAAAACTTTTGTACAAAGGGAGTCCAAAAACCATTGGGGGGATTTTTTTTCTGTTAAAAGCACAAAATTCATTAATAAACCCTAGGTGGTTTTTTGTTTGTAAATTCTGCAGTAAAAGGGGTGGTGACCGGGAAAAATTCTCCCTAGAATCTTTAACCCCGATGGGGAAGAAAAGGGAAATGGGAAAGACTCATAAGAGAAAAAATTTTAGACTCTATGGAGGGGGCCCCAATATGAAAAATAAAATTAAAAAAACAAAAAAAAAAAAAAAATCTGAAAGCCCCAAACCCCATTTTTTGCCCCAACCTTTAAAAACCCAAAAAATTTTATACATCCATTTAAAATCTGTAATGAAAAAAAATGCAAATTAAAATGTTTAAGCGCCACTTTTGCTGTTTAAAAAATAAATAAATAATGTGAAAAGCAAACTATTTTTTGCAATATTATAAAAAAAAATCTAATTAAAAAATTATATAAAAATAAAGTATGACATCACAAAAAGCTGAACAAATTAATAGAATAACCGGGTGTGAAAAAATTTTATGGGGTTAAACCCATGTGTACTACGGAAAAGGAAAATGTGAGAGCAAAAAGGAGGGGAGGGGGTCAGGAACTGGTTAAGGGTGATGTGATGCATTACAGCATGGGGTAAAATTGTAATGGTGGGACAGGGGGGAAAAATATCCCCACTATGAGTGCAATTTAGCCTAGAAATGGCCCTGATAAGACCCCACAGGGTGAAACAATGGTTACGGCAGCTGCCAGCAGAAGAGGGCCCCCTTAGGATGGATGGATAGATATGAAATAGATAGATAGATAGATAGATAGATAGATAGATAGATAGATACAGAGATAGATAAAGACATAGATATGAGATAAATAAGAGTACCCATGAGAAAGTAAGGGGCATTGTTGATTAAGTTGGAAGATAGATAGATAGATAGATAGATAGATAGATAGATAGATAGATAGATAGATAGATAGATAGATAGATAGATAGATAGATAGATAGATAGATATGAGATAGATAGATAGATATGAGATAGATAGATAGATAGATAGATAGATAGATAGATAGATAGATATGAGATAGATAGATATGAGATAGATAGATAGATATGAGATAGATAGATAGATAGATAGATAGATAGATAGATAGATAGATAGATAGATAGATAGATAGATAGATGGATTAGATAAATAAGAGTTCCCATGGGAAAGTAAGGAGAATTGTTGATTTAGTTGGAAATAATTATGCAGCACAAAGTAATATCTTTATTCATCTGAGCTCTATCATGTGCTTTGGCGGTGTGTAGGGCTCTTATATCACATGAGGGGAACTACTAATAGGAAAATAGTCTCATCTTGAAGGATAATGTATAATATATAACATTAACCCCTTAATTTTCCATGACGTATATATCTGGTTTTGACCCCCTTCATGAGTCCTTATGTTCTTGTATGTCATACAGATGGAGGGGAGGATCGAGTCCGGTCACTCTCCAGTCCTTTCCATCACATTTGGGCGCTATCTGCGCGGCAATGCTCATTCCCATTGAATCTTCAGACTCAGGTGATGCCTCCTAAAAATAAAATGGCAACAAAATAAGAAAAAAAAGTAGTTCCATAATTCTGCACAAACCAAAGTATTTAAATACTGGTGGGTTAAAACAGTCAGACGTATTTAGTTATATGAGGAACGGACACGGGAAGAACAGAGTAGAAGGTCCTGTGAGGAGCAGAGGTTGTGTGAGGGGAAGTGTCTGGAGATTAGGGCAGAGATGTATGGGGAGCGGGGGAGAGGTTATAGAGAGCCATGTAGGTCAGGGTTAGTAACTTGAACTGAATTTGCTGGGCAATGGGTAGCCAGTGTAGGGACTGGCAGAGGAATAGCAAGGAGAGAGGTGGATAAGATGGGCAGCAGAGTTGAGGATTGATTGGAGGGAAGCAAGAGAGCTAGGCAGGAGACCACAGAGAGAGGATGTTACAGTAGTCTAGGCGGGAGAAGATGAGGACATGCAAAGCAATTTTGCAGAGTCAAAGTCAAGGAGCAGATTTAGGAAATGTTTTTCAATTGTAGGTGGTGTGAAGAATATGACAGGAGTCACCCACCAATCTTTTCACAAATTCACTCAGTCATTGCAAGATTCAAGACTTCACCCAAGCTCCCCAACTGGTCAACACATATCATTGGTGAAGAACTCAATTAAACAAATGCTCCATCCATAGGAAACAAACCCAGCAGGGAGTCTGAGCCTCAAAGGATTCTCAATAATTTTGTTAACAGCTTGGCCCTAGACACAAAGCATCAAAGGAGTTTAACAGTCACGCGGGTCGGGATTCTTAAGGAAATTTATAAATAACCCGTATGTCAGGGGCACACCGCAGTTTTTTTTTTTTTAAAAATAAGCGCTCCACACGCTAGCTTCCCCCCCCCCCCGTGTTTGACACCCAAGGGCGGGGAAAATGGACAACGGGTCCCGGGAGCAAAAAGTGACCTGTGTTTTGTTCCCCCCCCCCGCCGTAGCTTAGGCCCATCCAGTTCTGTTGGTACTATTGGTGTGGATCCCTACCAGATATCGCCTGTTCCAGTGTTTAAAGGTATTTTATAGGTAGGTGTTACATATGTTTTTTGGTGGATGCTAGGAAATATTTTTTAATAGGTGATGTATGTGTACTTATTATGTTGTGGATCTATAGCGTATTTTATAGTTGATGTGTGTGTATAATGTATGTTGTGTGGGTGCATGGCATTTTTTATGGGTGATGATGTATACTATATGATTTTTGTGGGTCTATGGCAGTTTTTCATGGGTGATGAATACCCTTTTTTATCCCTTTTTATTATGTTTTTTTAGCCAATTTTTAGACACTTCTGTGGCTTTTCCTACAAAGTGGAGTTGTTTAGTGTGTGACGCCTTGCGCCAAAATTTTTCCGCAATTAGTTGGCATAGACTAAGCCAAATAATAGAAGGGTTTAAAATGAACTAAACAAAGGAAAAACCCGAACCCGAAAATGGTTGCATCTTTTGACTCTTGGTGTTGAAAAAAATGGAAATGTTAACCACCCAGGGATAGAAAATACCTTTTCTCCCCCCCCCCCCAAAAAGCACACCACGGATACTTTTTTGGGAACATCCCCAAACCCTTTAGGATGTGTCAGGCACCACCATTTAGCCCATCACCTGGTCGGGTCACCCCCAGTCCCGGTTGATCTGGATTTTCAAACCCCCGAGCGAGATCATGTCATTGGAGACTGAATGAGTCCCTCATTAGGAACGTGACTCAAAGGGAGAAGCTGGAGGAGTCCTTGGTGTCCTACTTCGAGCTAACGAGGTTCAGTATCCCGCTGGCGACCTTATGGGAGGCCATAAGACAGTATTTTAGGGGATATGCAATGCTTGGGGTCCCAGGGTCAAGAGGGACTATGAAGCCAGGAAGTCACTCTGAGGAGTCCGCCTCCAGACACTGCAGCAGACTTATGACCAGAAAGCGACATGTCTCTACATTGAGGCAAATGTTTGGCCCAAGAGAAGGAGCTGAAGGAGATAGCGGTTCGCGTCCACCGAGAGATTGCTGTCTAAACTCCCAGGCAACGGTATTTTGAGTTGTGGAACAACAATACAATGCTAGCAGGCAGACTGTAGGTATAGGACTGTGGCCTCCATGCCGCAGCCCTACAGAAGCAGAGATGGCACTCTCTTCTATGACCCCAAATCCATTGCTACAAGATTTCTTTTCGGAGTTTTCTCCAAACTCTATTCCCCCCTTCGGACCTTCCGGCAGGAGCAGAGGCAAAACTACTCTTATGGCGATTTCCTGCAGTCTGTCCCCTCCCCAAGCTCCCCACAGAGGCGTCTGAATCGTTCAATTCTCCCTCACAATGGAGGAGCTGACGGAGGAGCTGAAGGAACTCCCCTCTGGTAAGGCGCCGGGGCCTGAATGGCCTCCCATATCAATATTTTTTAAGACCTTTACAAGGGGATTCTAGCTCCCCCATAAGCTGTCCCTCTTCACTCGAGTTCCCTTAAACAAAAGGGACTCCCCGATCCCCACCTCTATGTCCCACTCATACCTCACTCTTATTCACAAATGCGGGGAAGGCCCGGCTGATAGCGCGAGCCTATAGGCCCATACCCTCCTGAATTCGGACCTAAAAATCTTTACCAAATTGCTGGCAAACCAGAGCTGGGGGTCTGGCTCCTAAAAAAAAAAAAAAAAATACAGGGGGGAGGACAAAAAAAAACAACACACAGAACCAACCGACACAACAAAGACACACAATGGGTTAGGGTGGGGCTGGGGGGCTGGGGTGGGATACACAAAAAAAACACAACGCAACAACAAGACAGAACAAAAAACAAGCTGGTCGATAAGGATCAAGTATGGTTTATACCCTTCCCGTCAGGGAGTGACAACACCAGAAGGACCATCGACCTGAATGAGGTTCCTCCACATGCGCTCATCGCACAACAGGCCCTTCCTATCTCAGCCTGGATGCCGAAACAAGGTAGCTTTCGACAGGCTGGCTGGTGGCCCATACCTCTTTGAACAACTGACTGCCTTGTGGCTTTGGGGCCCATTCATGACGGCTGGCAGGAGTCTATACCCCTCTCCCTCTGCGGCTGGTCAAGCTGAACCCCACCACACCTCTACTCTTTTTTCAAGATTAAAAACGGGAACGAGACAGGGCGTGTCCACTCTCCTCTGTTGTTTGCCCTGTGCATAGAACCCCTTGCGGCGGCAATCAGAGCTCATCCGGATATTAGAGGGTTAGAGGTGAAAGAAAGGAATTCAAACTCTCCTATTTGCTGACGACATCCTTCTAACTCTGACGAACCCACACAATTTTCCCTTCCTTTTTTTTAATTTTTGCTACAGAGCGGTTTGGTGCCCTCTCAGGTTTTCAAGGTAAACCCCCGCAAAAACCGAGGCTCTTCCCATAAACCCCCCGGGCCCCCGGGAATTCTGGGTTTCCTTTAAAAAGAAATTTCCCCCCTTTTAAAAATTGGCAGGCCCACTCCCTCAGATATCTGGGGGGGTTTTTTTCTGGACGATATGACACCCTCTATCGGGCCCGGGCTTCCCCGCCAAATTGTTTGGGGAAGTTGAAGTCCCCCCCGGGGCAAGTGGAATCCCCTGCTATCCCCTTTTTTGGGTTGGTTTTTAAGGGCCCCGGTAAAAAATGCCCATTCTCCCAAAAATTTTATGAAATTTAATTTGAAAAACCCCCCAAATTCCCCTTATTCCCCCTATAAAAGACCCTGAGGTCCCTTCAAGCGGGTTTCCTGAAACTTCCATTGGTCGCGGGGTTACATGGGAGCCCGGGGGCCCAAATCGAAATGAGGGCGGGGGAAAGGGAAGAAGGGGGGAAGTTGGAAGAAACCCCAAACCCTTCCCTTTTCCATTATTTATTGGGCGGCCCCCCTTTCCCCGTAAAATCCCACCATGGTAAACTTTGGGGTTTCGTATCCAAAATAGGATGGGGTGGAAAAGGATTCTGGTTGGGCCCCGTCCACCCAAATTTTTTCATTCCCCTCTGGCACTCCAGGTCCCTCCCCTTTTGGGTCCTCTGTTGGGCCCAAATTGGGTTTTTCCCCCTTTAGAATCTGGCGGGCGTGTGGGGAAAACGGTTTCCCCTTGGCCCCCCGGCTTCACCATGACTTCGTTTTGTGCACCCCTCTCTTCCCCCCACCCCCTCGGGGTTTTTTGCTCGGCAGTGGCTGGGGAGGGATCTATTCCTTTTTCGCAGATATTGCAGGATCTCGGATGGGAGGCTGCTTCCCTTTGAAGCTCTTCAGGAGGGAGCTTGGTCTGGGGGGCTTCCTCCAGATTCCCTCCCTTTCAAATAAAGCCACCTACTATCCTCTCTCTAGGGTACCTCATTTTTTTCCCAACCCCCTACCACCTTTGAGCACGGTGTCCCAAGCCCGGGTTTATCAACTAGGGGCCCTATTTTCATCCCTTTTCGCTTCTGGGGGATTTTTCAAAAGGGGAGCCGGTACACACAAAAAACCGGGCCCAAAATGGGGGGCCCTATTTGGGCAAGCATTTCCCCATTGTCAATGGCAGGCCATCGGGGGGGGGCCGGGCCAGACATCAGTGTGTGTGGAAAAAAAGGAAAATCTAAAAAAAAGACCCTTTTTTTTCTGGTATCACACCCCTGATCTCCCCCTTAAGTGGTTCCCTAAAAACCCCACCCGGTTTTTCCTTTGGAATGTGGCAAAAGCCACGGGCACCCTACCCCAAAATATTCTGGGATTGCCGGGGCTGCAACCCTTTGGGAAAAGAAGTGGAGGGCTCGGGTTTACAGGGGTTTTGGGGTGGTTTCCCCCAGATCCCCCGGGTATTTCTACTGGCGGGCCTGTTTTATGGTTTCCCAAGGTCAGGGCCAGATTTTTGGCATGTTTCCTTCCACGCCGCAAAATGCCCCCGATATCAGGTAGTTTGGGAAACAGGGGAACCCCCCCTTGGTTCTGGCCTTGTGAAGAAAAGTAGGAGAGGTTTGCCCTATGGAATACTTTTAAGGGCTGTTTTACCCTAATAGGGTAGATCATTTGAAAAAATTTTGGGCCCTATGGGACCCCCTGATTGGGGGTTTAGCGGATTGCTACCTTTTGTGTCCCCCCTCCCCCCCCCCTCTCCTTTTGGGCATCCTTGTCACTACCCTTTTTTTGTCCTAAGTCCCCTTTTTGGTTGCCCATGATTTTGTTCTAGCCACTTTCAGGAATTGCGATTTCTTCGGGTTTTTGGGCACTGTTTGGGGGGCCCTATCAGCCCAATTTTCCGGGACGAAAGGGGATATTTTCCCGTGTTTTGGGAAAGGGGGGTTACGGCAAATTTTATGCGGGTGTTTAATTCCCCTGGGTTTAAAGCTCCCTTTCCCATCACGCCCGTCATCTTTGAAAAGCACCGGTTCATTACTAATCATAAAGATTTGGGCTGTTGCCTTGTTTCCCGACCAAATGGGTAGGCAACTATGGCCCCCCCAATTGAATTAGCATATTTCATTTTGGGTTTAGTTATTTGGGAAAGTTATGTCTTTTGGTTTTCGTCCAGTTAGGATTTATGCCCTTTGTCCATTTTGCGGAAAAAAATGGGGGGGGTTATCCCATTGGTTTATTTCTGGGTTTGGGGCAACATGTCAGCTTACTACCTCTACGAGGTACATTTCCGAAATGGTGGGGCGGTCACAGGCATATCTTCATTCTGGTCTCCGATCTCGCCGGACAGATACTCTCCTGTACCGCCCTTCCATGATCAGACGCCACCGGTCTCTTTGCTAAATAATCAAGGAAGTGGGTGCTTTGCCCTGCCCAGAGATGTTATGACTTTGGCCTTCCTGATAATACTTAACATTTTACATTATGGTTCCCAGTCACTTGTGTTGCTATGTCTCCTGATTATGTTGTCCTTGACTATGTTCAACAGTTCTCTGTTACTGAAGAATGATCTACCATTTGTCATCATTTATGTCTTTATTGAAAAATATTTGAATAAACATACAGTTAAAAAAAAAAAAAAAAAATAATTTGTAAATATTCACCCAATGAATTCTAAAATGTAAAAACATTTTAAAGTGTATTAGATTTTTCCTTACCCGTTTTTGCTCGCTTTCGGACGAGTCGGCTTCATCTTGTTCGTGTTCTAGTTCTGCAGCGGACGCCTGCGCCGACACCAGCACGATGACCGCGAGGACAAGAAGGATTTTCATGCTTCTCCCTTAGAAATGGGCTGAAGGCTGAGAGCGGTGGAGGCTGGAGGCTGCTGGACGAGAGCGGAGAGGCAGGAGCGTCTGCAAGAGAAGACAAACGCTGGCAGCTCAGGGGGAGGCAGCAGCATGGAGAGAAGTTTCCCCTCAGGCTCGGGGCAATACTTACTGCACTGTCCTCTTCCCCGTCTTATTGGAACAGTCCTCTCCCAAGTGTTCCCCACTTTATACAGGAGGAGAGGGGACGGACGAGGGAACGTTTGCGTTGCTAAATCTGATTACCCAACTGTAGTATACACTCCTAATTTTATTTGGGCCTCATGACAATATTTACTATGGAAGCCATTGTTTATTATGGGTAATATAACTGTTCTGTCAGTATAAGGCTAAGTTCACACGGCATAATTGAGGGGCGTAAGTAATTACGTGGGACTTCGGGAGCTCGTGTCAATCTCCGATCCCCGCGTGCTCCCGCGGGGCAGGGGTACAGGCAGCCCGCCGGCCCCATAGACATTCATTACTAGTGGCGTGTATTCGCCACTAGTAATTGACATGTCACTTATCTCCCCGCGCGTCGTATTGTACGAGCAGGGATAGGAGACGTAATCCTTAGTTCTCTATGAGTACTGTGGATTACCGTAAAGATTGGGGTGCATTTCGCTCGTATTTGAGCACAGTACGCCGCAAAATACGTGGCAAAATGCACCCCAATTTAACCCGTGTGAACATAGCCTAATGCTAAGTTTTGATGCTGATCCATGACCTAATGGGTTAATATGCTGTGCAAGCCTGAAGCAGAGTGGTGGTTACCTAGGCTACTAGGGTGTGGCCAGAGGTTTTAAATATAGGTACCCAGTTGGGAGGAGTTCAGTTAGTCAGTTAGGCAGTTGGTCAGTTAGTTGTTGGTAGTTGTTAGTGAGTGATTCAGTGGAGTGAGTCTGAAGCCAGTTGTTTAAGGAAATTGATCAACCAAGTGGCTGTAAACCCTGGACTTATTTTTTGATCAAAGGACAGCTTCTAATCCTCTGAGCCCCAATTTTAAGGAAGGACAAAGCTAGAAACCTAGAAGACCTGCCACCTCTGCTACAGGCTTTACAGAGGGACTATAAAGCTTTTTCCTGGAAGACTTGTCTTTGAATATAACATCTAGCCTGGAGTAAAGAACTGTTTGCATTATACCACCTTGCCGCCTGTCTATTATTCTGCTGACAACATCAAGGACACCTCAAACAATATCTGGACAGGGAGGCATATTTACAGAGTGTGTCCCTGGGGAGCACTGGAGGAACAACATCTACTCCTATACAAGCAGACCCCCTATTCACTGTAACTGTGTCAAGGAGAACAAGATAGGATTGGGTGTCTACCCACCGTGAAACTAAACTACCACTTCCCTTCCTCTCCTCTGCAACCCTGGTACGTTAAACAACTCTACTCACCGTCCCTGTGACGTCTCCCTATTAATATTCAGTAAGTCTTGGAGGCTTTCCCATAGCTTTCTCCATAGACCTCTCATACATGGCACTGCCCCCATCAGCCGACCTAGTGGAAGAACGTACAATTTGGCCTAAGTGACATCAAAGTGGCCCAAAGTCATGGCTCCCTGGTTGTCCCCAAATAATGATTACGAAGGTTGCCATTGCCTGCTGGACTCTGTACCAAAAGCTGCTGGACATTGTTCCCGTTTTTTTTTTTCCCCTTTTTTCCCAAGGTTTATATGCCAATATTTTTGGAATTTCATTGTTTTTTCCCTTTACTGAAAAGAGAATTGGACATTTAAATTTTGGATAGAAATGACTCAATGAGGCCCAAATCTATGGCTTCGGGTTGCCGCCCAATACGACTTACGACTGTTGTCATTGATGATATGGAGGTCAGGGAGTGAAATGGTTTATGGGGTGCAGGGGGAGTGTTTTATGCCCGTGGGGGAGGGTGAAGCATCGCGTCTATTAAAAGGGTGGGATGATTGGAGTTAAAGGGAGAGAGGTGATTGCTACCTTGAGGGAGTTGAGTTAATCATTGCAAATTTGAACAGAAAAAGTTGAAAAAGCGTATCTTATTTTGTAAAACCTTGTTTCCCTGTGATATAAAAATCCTGGGGTCTCTTCTCTTTATCTCTTTTTGTTGTGTGTTCCCCTGTTATTCCCCCTGAAATATATTACTGATTTAGTCTTGGGTGTGACCATTCTTTTCAGAGAGGCGTGTCCCCCACACCGACTGTCAGTCTGATTGGAAAAATGTCAGATGTGCAGGACACCCCCCCCACCCAACACCCAGCAAACAGATGGGAATAATTTTTAGGGGGAATAAAAGGAACCCCATAACTTTCAGGGGGGAAAACAACTATTTATAAACAGATCTGTCCCCAAGTGGCACAGGCCCTTTTAAAAAAATTATGCCCCAAAAAAGACTTTAAAGGGGTCTTCCCCGGATTAGACAAATAGGCGCTTTCTTTCAAACCAGTGAGGTACACCTCCCACGGTTTTTTGTCTGGTTATTTAGATAAACTGAATGTGGGGCAGTGGCGCTGTTTTTAATAACCCCCAGGCATTTTTCGGTTATGGGGGCATAAAATATTTCTTCACAGCTATTGAAAGGATGCTGGGATTTTTCTAAATTATTGCTGGTTCTGGTAGGATGATCCGCTGGCGCCCGTGCTAACATCTTTTTTAATGTTTTTGTTTTTTTTCATTTTTAGAAAGTTTGCAGATGGGTGGAAGACTTTAGGAAAAAAAATTTGACAACCAGTTAAACAATCGCGGCAGACACCTTTTCTTTCCTTGTCCGTCACCAGGGTTCCGATTTCAGCTGTCCGGAGAAGCCAGGGAACGATTTCTTTTCATGACGCAGAGCAGTTCCTCCCCTGTGTGACTTCGTTCGCCCAGGCAAACAAGGTATAGAACTGCGTGACACCGCTGTGCCCGACACATGTGGTATGCTGGAGGAGCACTAAGACTTGTCACTGCAGTGGAAGCTGAGGTGGTGGAGGAGGAGGACATTGGTGCAGGATCAGCAGTTTGACAATGTGGAGGAGAAAGCGGCGTCTCCTGTCCAAATTGTTGGAGTGGCTGGGCAGAAAGCACATTCACCCAGTACTGTCCCTGACCGTAGTTACAGCTCCACACATCCGCGCTGCCGTACACTTTGGAAGACACCGATAGGCTCAAGGACTGGCCCACCTTCTCTTCTGCATATTTATGAAGTGCTGGTACTGCCTTTTTCGAAAAAATTACGGCTTGGGACTCTCCACCTTGGTTCGACACAAGCAATTAGTTCTCTGAACGGTGCAGAGTCCACCACTTGGAAAGGGAGGGACTGCAGCACCAACAACTTGGACAGGAGCACGGTCAGCTGCTGCACCTTAGGATGGTTGGACGCATACTGTTGTCTCTTTGCAATCGCCTCGCTGAACGACTGCTGACGGCATGAGTGGTGAGGAGCAGGAGCATCTGGACTGGTAGATGATGGGAAAAACAAGCAGCTCCCTTTGGCAGAGGTGGTGGAGGCTTGACTACCTGAAATGGGAGGCGTGCCACTGGGTGCTGTTGTGACAGGATGGACCACCACATCTGAGCCACGTTTCTCCCAGGCCACCGGATGGTGATGCTGCATGTGTTGACGTAGGCCGTGGTGCCAACGTTAGCTCCCTGGCCACGCTTCACTTTCTGCCCACAGATTCTACATATAGCCATGTTCGCCTCCTCCGATGTCTTAGCAAAAAACTGACACTGCGCTGAGTATCGGATTTTACCGCCAACGCTCCACACTGAGTGACTACTGCCACCGCTGCCTCGCTGAGCCCCGGTGCCACTACTTTCTGGGACTTGCAAAGTAGGGGGTCTACCCAATGGTCGTTTGGATCCAGACCTCACACTGCTGCCACCCTGCTGACTCACAGCCACACTACCGACTTGCTGGCTGCGCCACTGCCTGATGCCCTCTTCTCCCGATGATGATGATGAAGCCCTTGCTTCACCCGGCTCTGAAGTGTGATCAGCTGCATCATCATCGGTTAGTGTTTGCCCGTCACTGCTATTCTCCTCAACGGTCTCAGTATGCAGAGACTGACCGCTCGCAACATAATCTACCATTCCACTCTCCACATCACTATTTGCCTGCCTACTGCTGCCCAGTGCCTGGTCACTGTCTTCAAATACTTCGTCCTCGCTTTATAGTGGCGCTGAGCCCAGACCATATAGTAGTTCTCTCGCTGAGGGAAACAGATGGGACATTGGCGGGTTGAGGACAGGTGAGGGCCGCGGACCCGCTCCCGGGCCATGCCAACTAAGGGTTGTGTCTGACATTCCCAACGACTCTTGGCTGGGGTTGTCAGATGTCATCTGGAAGGAAGTGGATGACCTAGTCAACCATTTAACAACCATTAGATTGGTGGCCACCACACGGCTGCTAGATGACAGCGGAAATTGTGGCCTCACCGAGTGATCTCTGCTGCGACGTCCCCTTGCTGTGCTGCGACCTGGGCCTGTTCCAGGAATATTTGTGCCACTGTCGCGTGTGAAGAGCCTGCCACCTCTCTGTCTGACATACTGTTTGATCAAAAATTATCAATAGAACAAACTCTGTTTAATGTAGATGTGTGTGTCCGAGAAATACACAAGCTGTATTTCAAAGGTGTTTCAACTTATAAGTGAAAAAAGAAACTCTTTAGCGCAGAGAACAATATCCCAAAAAAATAACCTGCCTGTAATGGAGATGTGTGTATGACAACAACACAAGCTGTATTTCAAAGTTTTTTTTTTAGACAAATAAGTGTCACAAATTTTCTGTTTGGCCCAGAGAACAATATCCCAAAATAATAACCTGTCTGTAATGGAGATGTGTGTGTATATGAAAAACACACACACACACACACACACACACACACACACACACACACACACACACACACACACACACACACACACACAACCACACACACACACACACACACACACACACTGTGTAGTTGAAAGGTTTTGCACTCCAGTAACTGTGAAATTGGAAGTATTTGGCACAGAGTGCAACCTAGTGCTGCTGCAGAGAGATCCCTTTAGATAAGAGACACAGTGACAAGTGGCAGAATGTAAAATGGCTGGCCTATTTATAGGGCTGTTACATCACAGAAGCTGGCTGTTGATTGGCTGCATGTCATGGCATTGAGGACGTTCCTTTCTTTCTCCCATAGTTCTTTGCCCCATGTCAAGCCATGTGCTCGTGGCCATTTTAGAAAAAAAGACAACTCATTACCATGAATCGCCAGGAAATTCAGCTTCGTTTAGAATCAAATTTTTCCTGAAATTCGAAACGAATTCTACTTCATCTGATTCAATTCGCTCATCCCTACTGGCTACATATACCTTTTGCTTGCTACTACATTGTTTGGAGGATCGTCTTACCGAGAACTTTATCCAGGTGAGCTGAAAATATTTTTCTTTGGTGTGTTGACTATGTGGTGGTGATGTGTGGCGGTATTATTCAGTTATTTGTATTATAACTTTTTGTATAATTTTATTTCTATAAAAATATATAATTTGGGGCTGGGCATTTATCTTTATAGATCTTTTATATTTACCACCCAGTGTCCTGCTGCTTCACCTCACCTACAATTGGGTGAGGGACACTCAGACGTTCCAGCACCCCATCTTGATTACAGGCTGGTTTGATGATGTCATCACGCTGGTCAGTATCAATTAATGTGAGGATGGGCAAAGGCACCGCACAGGTGGTAGAGACAGGGAGGCGAAGTACAGAAGTTTTGGGGTGGACACTCAGATTGAACTCCTCTGGTGGGCCATAGACACCCCAGTCCGACGCTGCCTGCGGGCATGTGACCATCGGGGCCAGGGCCGGGATGACGGGTAGGCAGAGGTAGGCGATCGCCTACGACTCCTACCTCTGCCTGTTTCTAAGGGGCGCAGACAGGGGCCCCGAACCTCCCGGGCTCAGGCCGCTGCCATGGGCCTGGAGTGCTGGAGGTCTCTTTAGCTATATGTGCGTCCGCAGGGGCGAGAGGTATTGGGGGGGGGGTGCAATTTTTTGGGGAGCGAGGGGGGGCTCCATTGGTTGTACTTGCCTAGGGCACCAAAATGCCTTGTCTCGGCCCTGATCGGGGCTCAGTAACTGCAGAAGCTGATGGGTCTTATCAGACCGAGATCAGCTCTACAGTGACTCCAGGGAGTGCATTTCCCCTATAACTGGAAATAATATATCAGCCCCAGTTACAGGGGTAATTAACAAAAAAGGGGTTGTACAAATGTCCCCCAGAGGTCATTTTCTGACCTTATGTAACATAAAATAAAAATACAAAAAATAAAAATCTGAAAGCCCAAACTGAACTTTTTAGCCCCAACCTTGATTGCCCTAAAACTTTATATCGCATATATATTAATATCTGTAACTGAAAAGTGACATCATTAAAAAAGCAGATAGATAGATAGATATGGGATAGATAGATAGATAGATAGATATGGGATAGATATGAGATAGATGTGAGATAGATATGAGATAGATAGATAGATATGAGATAGATATAAGATAGATAGATAGATAGATAGATAGATAGATAGATAGATATGAGATAGATAGATAGATAGATATGAGATAGATATGAGATAGATAGATAGATAGATAGATAGATAGATAGATAGATAGATAGATATGAGATAGATAGATAGATAGGAGATAGATAGGAGATAGATAGATAGATATGAGATAGATAGATAGATATGAGATAGATAGATATGATATAGATAGATAGATATGAGATAGATAGATAGATAGATAGATAGATAGATAGATAGATATGAGATAGATAGATAGATATGAGATAGATAGATAGATAGATATGGGATAGTTAGATAGATAGATAGATAGATATGAGATAGATATATATGAGATAGATAGATAGATAGATAGATATGAGATAGATAGATAGATGGAAGATAGATAGATAGATAGATAGATAGATAGATATGAGATAGATAGATAGATATGAGATAGATAGATAGATATGAGATAGATAGATAGATAGATAGATAGATAGATAGATAGATAGATAGATAGATTAGATAGATGGAAGATAGATAGATATGAGATAGATAGATAGATAGATAGATAGATAGATATGAGATAGATAGACAGATATGAGATAGATAGATAGATCGATAGATATGAGATAGATAGATACAAGATAGATAGATAGATAGATAGATAAATAGATAGAGATAAGGGTTCCCATGGGAAAGTAAGGAGAATTGTTGATTAAATGTGAAATAATTATGCAGCACAAAGTAACTGACAGGATGTTCATCCGGATACACAGAATATTTACTTATCTTTGCTCTATCTTGTGCTTTGCGGTGTGTAGTGCTGTAATATCACATGAGGGGAACTACTGATAGGAAAATAGTCTTGTTTTGAAGGACAATGTATAATATATAACATTTAACCCCTTAATATTCCATGACGTATATATCTGGTTTTGACCCCCTTAATGAGGCATGGTGTAATTGTACGTCATGCGGTCGGTGGGGAGTATGGAGCCCTCCAGCCCTCTCCATATGCGGCAGGAAACAGCTGTTAAGTACATCTAGGAGCTGCCACTAGTTGCTGGGATCAGAGATAGTATCCGGGCTTTTAACACCTGAGATGCTGCGGCAAGTTACTTCTCCTATCATACCCTCCCATAGGCACGGTGTGATAGAACCATTATTATACGCTGTCCTGCAATATATTACTATGGTATAACAGTGTTCCAGCGATCATGCTCACCATAGTGGCCACGTACCTTAGGGATAAAACAAGGGAAATATAATATTTATATTTAATATTTATAAAATGAATTTTAAAAAGTTGCACAAAATTGGTATCATCGCATCCCTAAAAGTCTCATCTATTAAATAATATCATTTCTGACTTACAGAGAACAGAATATACCGACGAGGGGCCTATATTTACCCACAGAGGGCCTACCTACGTAGAGTGGGCAAATACTTAACTACAGGAGCCTTAAATCTACACAAGGGGGCTTATATCTAGCTACCATTATTATTATTATTTATTTTAGAGCGCCATTAATTCCAGGGCGCTGTACATTCAAGGGGAATTACATACATAACATATGTTGAACAAATACAATGGTGCCGAAAAATGACTAGTAACTGAAACAGAGAGGAAAGAGGAGGGGGGCTATATATCTACCTACAAGAAGCTTATATACCAACCTACAAGGGGACCTATATACCTATTTAACCGACTAATAGCCTATATACCTACCTAGACGAGAGCGGAGAGGCAGGAGCTTCTGCAAGAGAAGACAAACGCTGGCAGCTCAGGGGAGGCAGCAGCATGGAGAGAAGTTTCTGCTCAGAGTCAATATTTACTGCACTGTTCTCTTCCTCCTCTTATTGGAACAGTTCCCCACTTTATACAGGAGGAGAGGGGACGGACCAGGGAACGTTTGCGTTGCTAAATCTAATTTCACAACTCTACTCACCGTCCCTGTGACGTCTCCCTATCAATATTCAATGAGTCTAGGAGGCTTTCCCATAGCTTTCTCCATAGACCTCTCATACATGACTCTACCCCCATCATCCGACCTAGTGGAAGAAGAACGTAAAATTTTGGCCTAAGTGACGTCAATGGGGCCCAAAGTCTATGGCTTCCCCGGTCGCCGCCCGATAATGACTTACGACATGTGGTCATTGATGACTATGGAGGATCAGGGGAAGTGAAATGGTGAAGGCAATGCAGGTCACGAGTGTTTTATGCCAGTGGTGGAGGGTCAAGCATCAGCGCCTATTAAGGATGGGACTGATTGGAGCTCAAGGGACAGAGGTGATTATTAACTTTAGGGAGTCTAATTAATCAGCGCAAATTTGAACATATAAAAGTATGAAGAGCGCATCTCTGTTGTAGTAAATCCTTGTGTTCCCTGCGATATAACATTCCTGGAGCCTCTTCTCCTATATCTCTGTCTTGTGCTGTTCCTCTGTTATTCCTCCTAGAAATGTATTACTGAATTAGTCAGATGGGTGTCACCATTCCAGTTTTTAGAGGGGCGTGTCCCTGCATGCTGACAGTCAGCACTGATTGGACAATGTCAGACTGTGCAGGACACCCCTCCCACCCAACACCCAGCAAACAGACTGGTAATTAATTTCTAGGAGGAATAAGAGGAACCACATAACATTTCACGGGGAACACAACAATTTAGGGCTCATCCCCACAGCAGAGGACAAATATTGGTCGGTTTGTCCTGTTTTCGTGCCGTGCACACGGACGTGGGGAGGCGGCTTTTCTCCGCGGCCCTCCCCCTTCACATTGCGATGTTCATAAACCGTCCCAAAACCAGACGGAAGAATGAACATGCACAATGTTTCTCGGGCGGCCGACGGCCTGCTGAACGGTTTTTCCATAGAGCCCCGTTGTGTAAGTTTGCGGCCGATTTTTCAGACGGTCGGCAAAACCGCAAACCGTCTGAAAAACTGACCGCAAACCGGTGCCGTGGGGACATGCCCTTACGTAAACAGACATTTCAGAAGTAACCACAGGTCCTGTTTAAGGCTATGTTCACACGATGTGCTGCGGTGTATCTTTCGGGAGCTCGCGCTGATACGTGTGTACTCCCGCGGCACGGAGGGGAGGGCAGCAGCCGCCAGCCCCATAGACATTCATTACTCGCGGCGCGTATTTGCCGCAAGTAATTGACATGTCAGTTATCTCGCCGGGCGTACAATACGATCGTAATGTACGAGTAGGGAGAGGAGGCGTAATCCATAGTTCTCTATGAGAGCTATGGATTAACGTAATTTCGGAGCAAATACACCACGAAATGCGCACCGAAATTACCCCGTGTGAACATACCCTAAGACTTATGCAGCAAAAGAGACATTTAAAGGGGTCTTCCTGGATTAGACAAATATGGCTGCTTTCTTTCAAAACCAGTGAGCGTCACACCTGCCCACGGTTTTTGTCTGGTATTGCAGATAAGCTGAATGTGGACGGCAGTGGCGCTGTTTTAATAATCCAAGACAAGTCCTTTACGGTATGAGTGCATAAAGTATCTTCTTCACAGTTATTGATAGAGTGCTGTGGATTTTTCTAAATTATTACTGGGTCTGAGTCAGGACTGATCCGCTGTCACCTTTTGTTAACATCTTTTGAATACTTCATGATTTTTGCATTTTTAGATACATAGATTTGAAATTGATAGAAGAAAGATTAATAAATGGATATAAAATAGTTAATTAGCTATAAGATATGTAGATAGGTAGATAGCAGACAGATAGGTAGATAGATGGATAGATAGATAGATAGATAGATAGATAGATAGATACTAGTAGATAGATACTAATAGATAGATAGATAGATAGATAGATAGATAGATAGATAGATAGATAGATAGATAGATAGATAGATAGATAGATAGATAGATAGATAGATCAAAGATTGAATGGCAGCACTCCAGGCATCATAAAGTTCAAAAGCAAAAAAGTGACTTTATTCCCATAATGATATTAGCTATAAGATATGTAGATAGGTAGACAGCAGACAGATAGGTAGATAGATGGATAGATAGATAGATAGATATGAGATAGATAGATAGATAGATAGATAGATATGAGATAGATAGATAGATAGATAGATATGAGATAGATAGATAGATAGATAGATATGAGAGATAGATAGATAGATAGATAGATAGATAGATAGATAGATAGATAGATAGATAGATAGATAGATAGATAGATAGATAGATGATAGATAGATATGAGATAGATAGATATGGAATAGATAGATAGATAGATAGATATAGATAGATAGATATGAGATAGATATGAGATAGATGGGATAGTTTAGATAGATAGATAGATAGATAGATAGATAGATAGATATGAGATAGATAGATAGAGATATAGATATGAGATAGATAGATAGATAGATAGATAGATAGATAGATAGATAGATAGATAGATAGATCAAAGAAAGAATGGCAGCACTCCAGGCATCATAAAGTTCAAAAGCAAAAAAGTGACTTTATTCCCACATGTTCCAAAACCGACGTTTCGGCTCTCTCACAGAGCCATCTTTTGAAAATGGCTCTGTGAGAGAGCCGAAACGTCGGTCTTGGAACATGTGGGAATAAACAGGCACTAAAAACAAAATGTGTGTTAGTGTCCAAATATATATGGACCAAACTGTACACCTACTTACAGTGGGCATAAACCTACCTACAGGGGGCTTAAATCTACATAAGAGGGGGCTTATATCTAGCTACAAGGGGGCTATATACCTACCTACAGAGGGCCTAAATATCTACCTACAAGAAGCTTATATACCAACGTACAGGGGAGCCTATATACCTATTTACCTACTGGTAGCCTATATACCTACCTAATAGGGGGGCCTCTAGACCTACTAACTGGGGGTCTATATACTTACCTACTTACAACCACGAAAATTTTTTGTAAAAATGTCCCCTAGAGGTCATTTTCTGAACATGTAGTCTTCCTGGTCTTCTCCATCCACACCAACCATTAAAGGCCACCCAGATGTTCACAGGATGCAGCCCTCAGCTCCCCCTCTGTCTTACCATTTCTTCTGTCTCTTAGCAGCGTCCACTTACCTCTTTGTCGCTCCGGGTCCCTTCTTTCTTCCACCTTTGGGCCCCCCCATCGGTCTATCCTCGCACTGATCCTTGCAAATTTAACTGAGTCCATCATTGGAATCATGAGTGAGATAAATTGTACAGTAAGCTGGCCCAAAAACAACGAGACTCCCATACGGTGAGGACGAGGCTCCCATACGGTGAGGACGAGGCTCCCATACGGTGAGGACGAGGCTCCCATACGGTGAGGACGAGGCTCCCATACGGTGAGGACGGATATATGATCCTATTCAATCTCTCATTTCTTGCTGACATCTAAATCCTAAACTCCACCCAACCCCCCCTCCCTTGTTGGATTACATTTCATAATCCTTACAGTGTTTACCTGACATTTACCCATAGGCATATATAATCATCACCTGACAATCTACAGCGCACATGCGTCTACATTCAGGTCCGCTCACCCGCCCGGAGTCTCGCTGAGCAGGGAGGAGGCAGGAGGGAGCGCTCCCTCCTGCCTCCTCCCCCTGTATGTCCGGCGCCGCTGTGCGCCGTACACACATGTCAGCGTCACAGAGGAAGTGACGCGCGGCTGCACTCACTCCCCTGTGACGCTGAGGAGATCGGCTGGAGCTGGCCGCTCTGCAGGAGCCTGGTCAGGTAAGTGGATTTTATTATTTTATTTTTATTAGTTTTAGGGGGCACTGTCTGGCTACAATGGGGGGTCTACCTGGCTACAATGGGGGTCTACCTGCTACAATGGGGCAATACCTGGCAACCGAGGGGGCACTACCTGGCTAACAATGGGGGGCACTACCTGGCAACAGAGAGGGCACTACCTGGCTACACATGGGGGCACTACTGGCTAACAATGGGGGCACTACCTGGCTACAATGTGGGGGCACTACCTGGCTACAATGGAGGCACTACCTGCTACTAATGGGGGCACTACCTGGCTACAATGGGGCACTACCTGGCTACAATGGGGGGTCTACCTGGCAACAATGGAGGACTACCTGGCTAACAATGGGGGCATGGGGCACTACCTGGCTAACGATGGGGCACTACCTGGCTAACGATGGGGGCACTACCTGGCTAACGATGGGGCACTACCTTGCTACAGAGGGAGCATCTACCTGGCAACAGAGGGGGCACTACCTGGAAAGCAATGGGGGCACTACCTGGCCAACAGAGGGAGCATCTACCTGGCAACAGAGGGGGCACTACCTGGAAAGCAATGGGGGCACTACCTGGCCAACAGAGGGGGCAACACCTGGCCAACAATGGGGGCACTACCGGGGCAAACAATGGGGGGCATCTACCTGGCAAACAATGGGGGGCATCTACCTGGCAAACAATGGGGGGCATCTACCTGGCAAACAATGGGGGGCATCTACCTGGCAAACAATGGGGGGCATCTACCTGGCTAACAAAGGGGGGCATCTACCTGGCTACAGAGAGGGCATCTATTTGGCTACAAGGAGGCATCTACCTGCCTGTAAGGGGCACTACCTGGTTATGGGGGCTACTACCTGGCTATAAGGGCATCTACCTGGCTTTCTTCCAAAGTCGTTGTGGAGTAGGTGTGGTTTTTTGAAGGGGCGTGGCATACCGGCAAGATGGGCGCCGCCCACTATTGTCTCCTGCTTTTTCATTTTCAAAAGTTGGCAACTATGCTCTAGACCTACCTACTAACTGGGGGTCTATATACTTACCTACTTACAACAACAAAAATTTTTTGTAAAAATGTCCCCTAGAGGTCATTTTCTGAACATGTAGTCTTCCCTGTCTTCTCCATCCACACCAACCATTAAAGGCCCCCCAGATGTTCACAGGATGCAGCCCTCAGCTCCCCCTCTGTCTTACCTTTCTTCTGTCTCTTAGCAGATATCACAGGACGGGTACCAGCTCCGGCTCTGGGACACTGCAGCGTCCACTTACCTCTTTGTCGCTCTGGGTCCCTTCTTTCTTCCACCTTTGGGCCCCCCCCATCGGTCTATCCTCGCACTGATCCTTGCAAATTTAACTGAGTCCATCATTGGAATCATGAGTGAGATAAATTGTACAGTAAGCTGGCCCAAAAACAACGAGGCTCCCATACGGTGAGGACGAGGCTCCCATACGGTGAGGACGAGGCTCCCATACGGTGAGGACGAGGCCCCCATACGGTGAGGACGAGGCTCCCATACGGTGAGGACGAGGCTCCCATACGGTGAGGACGAGGCTCCCATACGGTGAGGACGAGGCTCCCATACGGTGAGGACGAGGCTCCCATACGGTGAGGACGAGGCTCCCATACGGTGAGGACGAGGCTCCCATACGGTGAGGACGGATATATGATCAATCTCTCACTTCTTGCTGACTTCTAAATCCTAAACTCCACCCAACCCCCCCTCCCTTGTTGGATTACATTTTACCTGACATTTACCCATAGGCAGATATGTAATCATCTCCTGACAATCTACAGCCGTCTACATTCAGGTCCCAAAAACTGCTTAGCAGCCTCTGGTGGTCTTTATAACAAAGTCAGTAGCTCATGAAGGAAGTGAAGTGTGGAGAGCTGGCTTAGTGGGTATATACGGTGTGGGATAGGCTGTCTGCATGTAAAAGCGTTAGTAATCTTTATTTAGGAAAGTAGTGTGTGTACTAAAGAGACTTAGGCATAGTGATAATAGGAAAGTTAGATTCAGTAGGCTATAGGTTAACATTAAGGTTTCTTTCCCCAGTTGTAGTCTGCCCGGTAACAGTAGCGTCATACCCCTCAGCCAATAGGGAGCTGAGTCTCTGTGGAGCAGAAGGGGGGCTAGCTGCCAGCAGCGGGGGATTCAAAGATATATAGTGAGACATGTAGAGAGTTTAGGGGAAGTCTGCCTGAGCTTTCCAGAGAGTTATCGGAGAATATTCTCATCATCCCGGCTGGGAATGAGAGGGGGCAATATCGCATGGAAGGGCAGGAAGCAAGCCTAAGAGATTAAGGACTTGTATATAGTTACCTGTTATCAGCAAGCAAACCGGGATGGAGCCGGGGCAGAACTTCGCCTCTGGGCGGAGCGCATTAGAGAAGGGGAAAGAAGCCTCAGACGCAGCAGGACGGAGGTGGAAGCCCCCCTAATCTGAGTGGAAGAGCCACTGAAGGACAGTCAGGTTAGAGCAGTGAGGTTGGCATGGAGGAAGCCCCTGGGGTACTGCTGGGCGAGTGAATGGTTCCAGAGCTGTTTGAATCTCAATGCGAGCGACAGGATTGTGCTGCAATTGTCGTTGCTGGAGGAAGACAAGGAAAGTAAAGCCACCGTTCTCCCGGTTAGCAGTTGTCTCGTCTCGTTATTTATACGCCGGTACACCTCATCACAGTGAGTCCCATATCGTCTCTCCCCGCAAATCAAAAGAACCTATAGGAGTGGCACCGCCCCGCCATTCTTACATGCACATATATTCCTTTTTGCTGTCATGGACAAAGGGGAGATTTACCAGATCCACATTAAAGGATGATTATTGGCTGTGCAGTTAGTGAACTGTTGGCGCCTGCTCTGGTGATAGTCTAAAGTGAGGGGATAAATGGCACCATTGTGAATAAGACGGATGTCACTGCACCTCTGCTAACCCTACTGTGTATGGGGCCCCGGAGCAGACGGATGTCACTGCACCTCTGCTAACCCTACTGTGTATGGGGCCCAGAGCAGACGGATTTCACTGCACCTCTGCTAACCGTAACTGTGTAGGGGGCCCGGAGCAGACGGATGTCACTGCTCCTCTGATAACCCTACTGCGTATGGAGCCTGGAACAGAAGGAAATCACTGCACCTCTCCTAACCCTACTGTGTATGGGGCCTCGGAGCAGATGAATGCCACTACACCTCTGCTAACCCTACTTGTGTTATGGGGCCCTGGAGCAGACGGAGTCACTGCACCTTGCTAATCCTTCTGTGTATGGGCCAAGGGAGCAAAGGGATGTCACTGCACCTCTGCTAACCCTACTGTGTATGGGGCCCTGGAGCAGACTATTTTCACTGCACCTCTCCTAACCCTACTGTGTATGGGGCCCGGAGCAGACGGATGTCACTGCACCTCTGCTAACCCTACTGTGTATGGGAGCCTGGAGCAGACGGATGTCACTACATGACTGCTAACTGTACTGTGTATGGGGCCCCAGAGAAGACGGATGTCACTGCACCTCTGCTAACTCTACTGTGTATGGGGCCCGGAGCAGACAGATGCCCACGCACCTTTGCTAACCCTATGTGTAGGGGGCCCGGAGCAACAGATGCCACTGCACCTCTGATAACCTTACTGTGTATGGGGCCTCAGAGCAGACGGATGTCACTGCACCTCTCCTAACCCTACTGTGTATGGGGCCTCGGAGCAGATGAATGTCACTGCACCTCTGCTAACCCTGCTGTGTATGGGGCCCTGGAGCAAACGGATGTCACTGCACCTCTGCTAACCCTACTGTGTATGGGGTCCCGGAGCAGACGGATGTCACTGTACCTCTGCTAACCCTACTGTGTATGGGGCCCCGGAGCAGACAGATGTCACTGCACCTCTGCTAACCCTACTGTGTATGGGGCCCTGGAGCAGATGGATGTCACTGCACCTCTGCTAACCCTGCTGTGTATGGGGCCATGGAGCAGATGAATGTCACTGCACCTTTGATAACCAAACTGCAGAAAAGGCTTCAATCTTCAACATAGTCTTGAACTATGTTGATTGTCAAAGGGTTTTCTTCTCCAAAAAAGTAATGTTTTCTGCTTAATAGAACTGACGGACGTTGGCGTGTCAGATGAGAAACAGAGAACAAACACCCTGCAACCATTGCTAGAAGAACACAAGCTGATGGTGACAGAGTTATGGTCTTGGAAATGTTTTCGGGGCATTCTCTGGGCCATTCATCTATGTAGAAGGCTCTCTCACCCAATCTGGGTATGTATTTCTCCTTGCAGATCACATACACCCATACAGTACATGCTGATTGTCTTTCCTGGGTCCGATGGGATCTTCCAGCAAGACAATGCGACATGTCACACTGCCATAAATATTCGACAGTGGCTGGAAGAGCAGGACCAAGACTTTCAAGTACTACCCTGCCCTCTAAGTCCCCAGACCTCAACTGAGTAAGTGTGGAGCCCCCTGAATGGTGGTGTTGGCTCTATGGACCCTCCAGCAGCTGTGGGAGCCCCTGGATGGTGGTGTTGGCTCTATGGACCCACCAGCAGCTGTGTGAGCCCCGGGATGGTGGGGTTGGCTCTATGGACCCTACGGCAGCTGTGGTGCCCCTGGTGGTGGTGTTGGGTCTAAAGGGCCCTCCAGGGAAACTGTGGGAGCCCCTGGATGGTGGTGTTGGGCCTCTGGACCCTCCAGCAGCTGTGGCAGCCCCTGTCTTGTGGTGTTGGGTCAATGGCCCCTCCATCAGCTGTGGGAGCCCCTGTATTATGGTGTTGGCTCTATGGCCCCTCCAGCAGCTGTGGGAGCCCCTGTATAATGGTGTTGGCTCTATGGCCCCTCCAGCAGCCGTGGAAGCCGCTGGATGGTGGTGTTGTCTCTATGGACCCTCCCAGCAGCTGTGGGAGCCCCTGGATGGTGGTGTTGGGTCTATGGACCCCCCAGCACTGTGGAGCCCCTGGATGGTGGTGTTGGCTCTATGGACCCTACAGCAGCTGCGGAGCCCCTGGATGGTGTTGTTGGCTCTAGGACCCTACAGCAGCTGTGGGACCCCCGGATGGTGGTGTTGGCTCTATAGACCTCCAGCAGGGGGGGAGTCCCTGGATGGTGGTGTTGGCTCTATAGACCTCCCGCAGCTGTGGGGGCCCCTGGATGGTGGTTTTGTCTCTATAGACCTCCAGCAGCTGTGGGGCCCCTGGATGGGTGGTGTTGCTCTATAGACCCCCAGGGAGCTGTGGGGCACCCCGGATGGTGGTTTGGCTCTAAAGGCTCCTCCAGCAGCTGTGGGAGCCCCTGGTAATAATGGTGTTGGCTCTATGGCCCCTCCAGCAGCTGTGGAAACCGCTGGATGGTGGTTTTTGTCTCTATGGACCCTCCACAGCTGTGGGAGCCCCTGGAATGGTGGTGTTGTCTCTATGGACCCACCAGCAGCTGGGGGCGCCCCTTTGGGTGGGGGTGTTGGCTCTATGGACCCTCCAGCAAGCTGTGGGAGCCCCTGGATGGTGTTGTTGGCTCTATGGACCCTACAGCAGCTGTGGGACCCCTGGTTGGTGGTGTTGGCTCTATAGACCTCCAGCAGCTGTGGGGCCCCTGGATGGTGGTGTTGGCTCTATAGACCTCCAGCAGCTGTGGGGCCCCTGGATGGTGGTGTTGGCTCTATAAACTCCAGCAGCTGTGGGGCCCCGGGAGGTGGGTTTGGGTTTAACCTCCGCGCTGTGGGCCCCGGTGGTGGTGTTGGCTTATGGCTCCCCCAGCGTGTGGATCAGTGGGTCCAAAAACCTGTGACAACCCCCCAGGACCTTTTTGAGTCACTAGCCCATCTATGCTGTTCAGGTTCCACAGCGGTTCCCCTGGCATTTGCATTGGTATAATAATGGACTTGGGTTGAACTTGAGGACATTTTTTTTTCCAACCGTGCTAACATTGAAAAATGGTGTGAAAAAGTAATCTAAATATTTAAATATATTTTAATAAAAAAAATTTTAAAAATGAAAGTGTAAAACCCATAATTTTTGAAATAATATTTTTTAAAAATATAAATAAAACTTTAAGGATTTATGGCAAAAGAGCCTATTTCTCATGTATAATTTACTGTTATTTTGTGTTTTTATTGTGTTTACAAATTGTTATATTTTTTTTTTTGGTTTATTTGAGTCCTTCTGGACACCTGTACCCTAGTATGGACCCACCACGGCTTTTGCCTTTCATAGATTTTCCTATGGAAGCCACATGTCACGAGCGGGAAGTGGATCCACAGGTTCAGCTGTGAGTTTTGATGTAGATCCACGTTGAGAAGTGGCGTCTATGAAGTGGCTTCAAGCAAAATGGTCAGGAATAAGCCAAGGATCAGAACCAAAGAACAAATTTTCCTCAGGACGTTATCAGGAACACCAATAATTTTGCACAGGGTAAAGGAATAGGAGGTGACAAGTCATAGGTTGGGATAGCTGGGTTGTGCATACTGGGCCTTTAAATTCTGGAAAATGAGTGTATACCCAAAAAAGGCGGGTGAGAGATGTCAATCAACCACCAAAGGAACGGGCCCCGGTACGACCTGTGACACCACAAAGGCTTTTATCTCATAAATTGCATGCATTCACCACCTCCAGTGCTGTGTTACTTTCAATGACGTAGGTAGAACTTTTGCTTCCTAGGACTGTCGCAAAGTTTTCGGCTTCTTTTTACGGGCCCCACCCTACTATTTCAGGCCACGCCTCATTTTTTAAGTGCCTTCCTTGCACACATAAATCATAATTGGCACTTAAAAAATCATGTTTTTGTTTTACATTATTCAAAAAAATATTATAGAGTCCCCTCTTTTTTTCATAACCAATCAAGGTAAAACTGGCAGTTGCAGGCAGCTAATACTATCAGGATGGGAAGGTCCATGGATTTTGGTCCCCTCCTACTTTGAAATACCAGCCCCCACTACCCCCGAAAAGATCTCCATTAGGGGTCGCTAATGACATTCACCATGCACTTCCAAGCATTCCTGGTGTGTTGGGTACTGGGGTAATAGTGAGTGGGGGTTAGTTTCAGCTTTAGGTGACAAGAAACACTACTATTTGACATCAAGTCCAAGCACTAATAATGGAGAAATGTCTGTCAGACACCTTCATTACTAACACGGGGAAAAAAATGGTAACCTCCCTACCGCCCACAAGAGAAAAAAACACTCAATTTAAATAAACACTCCACAACACCAGCCCTCATTAATAATGTTATCAAATAAATGGATACAACACTGGTCTGACATAGTCCAACAAATCTGACACAAAAAAAACATATAAACTGCAAAACCACTACAAAAAAAAAAAAGTACTAAACTCCATATCGTGAACTCCCTGAAGACCCTGCGGCTGATATTCTAGAGGTGCCTGGGAAGGAGTTCAGTCCACACAGCATGATCCTGGGTGGTACAGACCACAGCCACAGCACAATCTTCTAAGCTATGGTCTGTACTTGCTCTTCTGCCACTTCCCCCACCATTGTGTTATGTGGCATGGTGCCAACAAAAAATACAACCCCCACCTAGCACCCATAGCCCTCTCACCCCACTTTTAAAACCCCCAACTTCACCAAAAAGATGGTTTGGAAGTTTGTACGAAAGAGGAATGGGTTGGGAGATGCTGGAAAATTAGGATTCTAAGACGTTTGTGTGTTAAATTCTACAGAGACAAATAGTGGTCAGGAGAATTCGTCATGGTGGTCAGGACTGGATGAATAAGAAAAGGGAAAGAGAATGACATCAAAGAAGAGTCACTAGATTTACTGGATTTTAACTGAATGTATCACATGTCTGCGGCCTGTGTACAACTGGTATCTACCCATATATGGTCACCGTATGGGGGTAATATAAAGTCTATATAACCCGTGTACAATTGGTGTCTACCACTATATGGTCACGGTATGGAGGTAATATACAGTCTGCAGAGCCTGTGTACACTGGTGTCTACCACTATTGGTCACTGTATGGTGGTAATATACAGTCTGAAAGGGGCCTGTGTAATTGGTGTCAAACCACTATATGATCACTGTATGGTGGTAATAATACGTCTGCAGAGCCTGTGTACACGGTGTCTACCACTTGTGGTCACTGTTATGGAGGTAATATGCAGTTGCTGGGGCGTGAAACCAACTGGTAACTACCACTATATGGTTTCAACTGAATGGGGGGTAATTACAGTCTGCAGACCCCTGTGTACACGGGTGTTACCACTATATGGTCACTGTATGGGGGGTAATAGACAGTCTGCAGAGCCGGTGTACAACTGGTAACTACCATATATGGTTACTGTATGGGGGTATATACAGTCTTGCAGAGCCGGGGTGTACAACTGGTTTCTCCCAAACTATATGGTCACTGTATGGGGGTAATATACAGTCTGCAGAGCCTGTGTACAACTGGTTTCTACCACTATATGGTTACTGTTAGGCGGTAATATTGGTAGTAGTGTAACAGTTTATATTCAGGAACAGTATAGCAGTACTGTTCAGTCACTATGTGGTGGTGATATGTAGCCATGAAGTGGCAGAATTATGTGATCTTTGTACAGTGGTATCATTCATAATATTGGTCTTGGTTTGGTCAGTAACAATATAGTGATATTTGCTCCCTGTGTAGCGGTATTATGTTTATGTATGGCCCAAAAACCAGGCGGAAGAATGAACATGTTCTAAGTTTTTAGGAACGCCGGCGGTGTCAAAATCGTCCGGTGGAAGATCCATGCAGTGTGGACTACTATAATTTTCTATTTCAGTCTATGGAGATGGTCGACAGTCGGTTTAGAGATGGTTTCAAATCCGAAAATAGCCTAAATCCGACTGAAATCAGCGTTTATTTCTGTCGCCGGGGGTCATTTAAGAAAAAGAACCCCCGCTGCTGCGGGGCGGCGGGGGGGTTTTGCCAACTCTGCCGGGGTGGCGGGGGGGACCCCCATTAGCGGGACCCCCCACCAAAAGCGGGAGAGTTGGCATGTATGCCTAAGGCCCATGTATTTACAGACACTGATTCCATGCTATGTAAAAAACAAAACATGTACCTCTCAATTATTTACATGTTTTTCTTGCATATTTAGCGTGGAAAGCATGATGTGAGCCAGATTTCGCATTGGCAATGCAATGAGGAGGGCGGCACCTGGGAGCTCTGAGCATACCCGAATGCATGCGCTCAGCTATATTGGGAACTCCTATAGAAATGAATGGAGAGGACGGGCGTAGGAAGTGCCGCCCTCCTCAATCTCATGCACGGTTGGTAGGCTCACAGCGATAAGTGACCTGTGCAGGGAATTTGACCTCATGCTTAAACGCCTTCAGGATTTATTACCATAGGACTGGGCAAACCCTTTAACCCCTTAGTGACATTTAGGGTGACATGTATGAAAGGGGCTGTGGCAGAAGTGGGACGTCTTTTCAGCCTGACATCTAGCGCAGCCCCATTCGCAATAGTTGTCCATCGCCCCCGTACGCCAGTATCAGGCTCATTACAGAGCGCACGCGGCACTTTGTAATGCGCCTGATCTCGGGGGGGGGGGGGAGGGCGTGCGGGAGGTGGGTCGCACTAGAACCGTACAAAGCTATAGATTTATACATGTACGACAAATCCAGGCGCATTACTGCTGGAACAGGTAGAGCACTTTCAAATTGGTTTACCTGAGCCAGAAGTGTCGTCTTAGTGCTATAGTGCGCCTGATTTATGACCCACTGTAGAACAGGTTCATAAATCAGCCGCATTCTACACTATTATTAGGCACATAAAAATTGTCGTCTTAATGCCAAAAATCATACATGTCGCCCTTAGCGTGCATTTATGTCAAAATGTCGGTGACAGAGTATCGAGCACTCAGGGAGTTTTTGGGTCTTTTCGGCTCTCAAAAGGATTGGAATTGCATGTCTCCCAAAATGGTAAAAATAAAAACCAAACTTCAGCCCACAAAATATAGCCCTCGCTCAAGTCTGTAGACGGAAAAATGAAAATCTCATTGAATCGCAATACAAAGCAAATCTAAAAATAAAATAAAATAAAAGTAGTAAAACATGGCAAAAACGACAAACATTTGGTATTGCACAGACCTGCAGAGTAAAGATAACAGGTCATTTTTACCACATAGGGAATCTGCAAAAAACCTCCCACCATTTAAAGAAAATAAAGGCACATTTGTGTTTTTTTAACATAGATTTTTTTTTGTTTCTAGTGAATTATGTAGTAAACATAAATGAAAGACTTAAGAAGGACATCTTGTCCTGCAAAAAGCAGGCCTCATACAGCTACGGAGATGGAAAAATAAAAATGTACGTGGCCTTGGAAGACGGGAAGGAAAAAACTATTTCAATGGAAACAAAAATCCCTGTGACAGAAGGGGATAATGCTGCCATCATTTTTGGTAACTTTTTTTTGTTTCATCCCTGCTTCAAAGAGCCAAAACTGTTTAGTTTTTTCATTGACATTGCTGGACCAGGACTCCCTTTCTTGCAGGACTTGGTTCATTTTTTTTGTGGTTTCCGACTACATTTTATGACATTCTTTGTGGATAAAATAGGGGGGAAAAAAGCATTTGCACCATTGTTTTTGGGTTTGGTTTTTATGAAGTTTAATATGTGGTATAATGGCCATGTTATCATTATTATGCAGGTAGGTGGGATTCCAGCTTTACCAAATGTAGGTGGTTTGTATTGTGTTTTATTAATTTTAAAAAATAAAAACGTAAAAAATATATTGCTCTGCATTGCCCTTTTATATAATCAATAACTTTTAAAAAAAATTTGGGGAGAGGTACCTCTTTGAGAGAGTGTTTTTGGTCAGCCTAAGTGGAGTTTGCATTGATACTATTGCTTTTTCAGCATTTACCATGTGGAGCAAATAAGGGTCGATTTTAATTTACTGAACCTTTACAGATGCAGCAATACATGTTACATTTAATTTTTTTACTATTTTATATATACATTTTTAGCTGTAAACATTTTTTTTTATGGTTTGGTCAGGAGCAAGTGAACCACGACTAAAATCGGCAAGTGTAAGCGTATGTTCAAACGGCGTATTTTGGCACGTATTTTAGCGAGTATTTTGTGCTAATATACAGTTGTGCTCAAAAGTTTCCATACCCCAGCAGAATTTTTGCTTTCTTGACCTTTTTTCAGAGAATATGAATGACAACACAAAAACTTTTTTCCCCTCATGGTTCATGGTTGGGTGAAGCCATTTACTGTCAAACTACTGTGTTTTCTCTTTTTAAATCATAACGACAACCAAAAACATCCAAATGAACCTGATCAACAGTTCACATACCCTGGTGATTTTGGCCTGATAACATGCACAGAAGTTGACACAAATGGGTTTGAATGGCCACTGAAGGTAACATCCTCACCTGTGACCTGTTTGCTTGTAATCAGTGTGTGTGCATAAAAGCTGAGTGAGTTTCTGTGATTCATACACTTGCATCTTTCATCAAGCCACTGACATTTCTGGAGTCCTGGGGAAAGCAAAAGAATTGTCCATGGATCTACGGGAAAAGGTAGGTGAACTGTATGAAACAGGAAAGGGAGACAGAAAGATATCCAAGGAATTGATAATGTCAGTCAGCAATGCTCAAACTGTGATGAACAAATGGAAAATCAGGGGCTCTGTAAGAACCAAACCACGGTCAGGTAGACCAACAAAAATTTCGGCCACAACTGCCAGGAAAATTGTTCAGGATGCAAAGAAAAGCCCACAAATAACATCAACTGAAATACAGGACTCTCTGAAAACTAGCGGTGCGGCTGCTTCAAGATGCACAATAAGGAGGCACTTGAAGAAAAATGGGCGGCATGGTCGAGTCGCCAGAAGAAAGCCATTACTGCGCAAGTGCCACAAAGTATCTCGCCTACAATACAGCAAACAGCACAGAGACAAGCCTCAAAACTTCTGGAACTAATTTGGACAATCGAACTTTGTGGCCACAACCATAAATGTTACATTTGGAGATGTGTCAACAAGGCCTATGATGAAAGGAACCATTCCTACTGTAAAGCATGGAGGGGGATCGCTGATGTCCTGGGGATGTGTGAGCTACAAAGGCGCAGGAAACTTGGTCAGAGTTGAAGGGAAGATGAATGCAGCTCGTTATCAGCAAATACTGAAGGCAAATTTGCACTCATCAGCCCGTAAGCTGCGCATGGGACGTACTTGGACAAGCCGACCTGTCATTGGCTACAGCAGAACAAAGTGAAGGTTCTAGAGTGGCCACCTCAGTCTCCTGACCTCAATATCATTGAGCCCCTCCGGAGAGATCTCGAGCAAAGTGCAGTTCATGCAAGACAACCCAGGAGCTTACAGGAACTGGAGGCTTTTTGCCAAGAAGAATGGGCAGAGCCTCATCCACAACTACCACAGAAGACTTCAGGCTGTCATTGATGTTAGAGGGGGCAATACACGGTATTAAGAACTGGGGTATGTGAACTTTTGATCAGGGTCATTTGGATGTTTTTGGTTGTCGTTATGATTTAAAAAGAGACAACACAGTAGTTTGACAACAAATGGCTTCACCCAACCACGAACCATGAGTGGGAAATAAGTTTTTGTGTTCTCTTTCATATTCTCTGAAAAAAGGCCAAAAAAGCAAAAATTCTGCCAGGGTATGTAAACGTTTGAGCACAACTGTATGTGCCAAAATATGCTTTAAAACCATGATCAAGTATAGAACTCATTGAGTGCAGTGTAAAATCATCAACAAATGAATTTATGCGCACATTTTTGTGGCAGGTAAGCACCAATAAGAACTAAACTATACAAGGAAATAATCTGTCTCGGGCAATTTGTGCATTGAAATTAACCTTGTAAGTGTTTTAATTTAAAAGTGTGCATTTACCGCGCTTTTTAAAAAAACTTGGTGAACTTTCCCTAAGTTAGGGCTTTTTCAAGTCTTTGTAGGGCCCCTGACCTGTAAAAGGCCCTGGTAGCACCATTTAGCTGCCAGTGCTGATACTTGTTCCCCGGAGATTTGGCGCTATGTCTTGAGGGCTTCTCTCAAATCCCTTATCCCCAAAAAATTTATCTGAAAGAAAGAAAACCCTGCAAGAACAAAAATTCAAAAGTTTCATGGTCCCTGGTTGTGTAGAAAAGGAGTTAAAGGAGGGGAAGTCATGAGCTACAAGAAATTAAAAACCCAACAGCCCCCTTCTCTGGTGCTGCCTGCAGATTCTTGCCTCCTTGCTGGGTCCAGCCTGGTCCACCCTTATGTCCCTTTAGTGCATGCCCGCCTTCTTTCCCTACCCTTTTTAAAAGGGCTTCTGTGGCTCTTTAAAAAAACCCTCCCCCCACCTTGGTGCCTGGTCTTTGGTTTTCGTTCCTGGTGTTCATGAGGTTATTTTCTTTAAGAACCTTTTTTTGATGTTGGTTTTTTCCGCCCTTTTTTTTCATGTCGTTTCCCGCCTGACCTGAAGTTAGATATTGAATATGTGGAAAATTTAAAATGTATTACGACTATGCTTTATACATGCATACAATAAAGGGTTTTTTTGCGCTGTATCAAAATTGCATATGCCCCCCTTTGGTCGCATCCCCCCAACTTTTAGAGACTGCAAAAAGGGACAGACAGGCCACCTTTTAAACCCCAACCCCAAAAAAGGGCACCAACAGGCACACACCTAACTGACAAACCCCGCCCCACCTAACAGATTCATGCCCACCTCCAGCAGACCAGCACCAACACAACATCAGCGTTACTGGGGTCTATAAATATTATTTTATAAAGTAATGTATTGTTGTACATAAAAACCAACAAATACGTAATAATGTTTTTGGTTGATACCTCTTTTAATTGGGGGCTTAAAGTGGCCCTTAATCCACTATACCCCGGGGAAATTATAACCTACTGGGAGTGACAAAACCAAATTTTAGTTTTCAAAGATCCACTTACAAATCAAATTATACCCCGGGCTCTGATCACAAATTTCCCCCCAGATGTAACTGAAAAAACACAACCCCCCAGCCACATATCACCACCCCTTTTTGACTGAAAAAAAAATCGCCACACCCCTACTAATATCACCACCAATTATGACTAAAAAAATAACCCCAAAACCCCTAAAACCCCAAAATAAACCACATGTGATGAATAATGTGCCACAATGCCACGTATCACCAACCCCAAAAGTGGGCTGAAATAATCCCTCCCACCATAACGTGTACACCACCACAGTGATGAATAATCCCTCCAAACCCCTAACCATGACACCACCACTGTGATTGAATAAATCACAAACCCTGACCACATATCACCACCAATAGGGGTTTAATAAATTTTCAAACCAGACCACATTCACCACCACATAGTGGATTGAAAAATATATCAAATAGTGACCACTAATCAACACCCTATAGTGATTTATAATGCCCCCCACACCATGAACAATACACCCCATAGTGACTGGGAATAAATTTCGCCACCCCTTTTTCCCCCAAAAGCCCCCCAAGTGTGACTAAATAAAACCCGACACCATAACCACTCCCAACCAAAAGGAGAATAATACCATAAAAGCTACCACATATCCACCCACATTGAGGGAAAAAACCTCCCACCTTTACCAATATCAACACCACATCTGATGAGTAAACCACAACAACATGACCACTATCCCATCAGCAGTGACTGAATAAAACCACCACTTTATTTTCGGGGCGTAAGCGCAAGGGGTCTCCCTGTTCCATCGGTACTCCAAAACAAAGTCTGAGTGACGGGCCCGGGCCCAAGAAAGAAAGAGTCAGACACGTTTGTTCTTGTTTCAATCTTTTATACAATGCACTCCTACTTTTTTCTGCGCGGCACAGCATATATATGCGAGTAGAAAAGAGGCATGGCGTCATGCACAGGGACAGTCCGATAAGTGGAGGGGTTGAGCATAAAGTTCTTTATTGGTTCAAAGTAGTGTTGAGCGATTTTTATCGACAAAGTTTGAAATTTCGGCAGGGCGTTTTTAGGTGATTCGAAAATTTCAGATCATTCGATAATTAAGGTTAAAAAAATCTGAGCATCAATCGTTTAAGATCGCGCCTTTTTCGCGCTTCCTGTAATTTTGGCGCCAGCAAATCATATTATAGAATAGAGCATGGTGTGAGGTGTGAGCGACGTCATGACTGGATGTGATGGTTGCGATTGGCTGGAAAGAATCACATGACGCCGTCGTTTTACATAGAACACGTTTCCTGTTTCAGCCTCATTGTCTCTCAGCGTCTCATAGGATAGGACCTCTGCGCTCAGGGGTGGGGGGGGGGGGGGGGGGGCTGGTTTGGGGCCGAAACAGCTCAGGCGAAATAGTCTAGTTCTGCACAAGAAAACCTCTACTTAGGACGGTTGGGGGGGGGGGGGGCGAGGTCCGTTGTGGGTGGGTGAGGTGATGGTGTTTATACATTACTAGAATTGGTTGGAGTGCTATGAGAATGAGAGCGAGCGTGCTCAATCACCGGTTAGGTTAATACGGGACGAGGGTGAGGGGGGGGGAGAAGAAAAGGGCTACATCAGTAAAGCCGTTTCTTATATAGTTACAGTGGATAAAGTCACCAGACTTATGTAGATATTGTATGGATGATCTTTAGTATTAACAGGTTGCTATTAAATATATCCGGATATTGGGCAGCCGGATCTTATATTGTTAAACATAATTTCAAGTAACTGCAGTCTCTTTGTTAGGCTGCAAAACTCCAGCTTTTATTATCAGTATACATTTCAGATAGGTTGTTCAATTTTAACCAAGTACACCTGATGACTGTTTATAGTTCAACCTTAGCACTTAAAGTTACACTCCAGCAATCTGTAGTCAGCACTCAGCAGCAGGTTGTTGTTGCCAAAAATACCGTGTTCGTTACAAAACATCACAGTTACGTGTTTTTTTGACTTTTGCCACCCATACTGTTCAATGACGCACAACTAACGTAAATCTTAAAACAGCAATTCTATATTCACCACAGTGAATTGAAGGGTGCAAAAATTACCGTGTATTAACGAAAACAAAACAGATACGTGTTTTTTTGATTTTGCCGCACTCCAGTACTGTTCATTTGACGCAGCATCACGTAAATCTTAAAACAGCAATTCTAATATTCACCACAGTGAATTGAAAGGTGCAAAAAATCCCTTTTTATTAATCGAAAACATAACAGATACGTGTTTTTTGACTTTGCGCACCAGTACTGTTCATTGACGCAGCATCTACGTAAATCTAAAACAGCAATTCTATATTCACCACAGGTGAATTGAAAGGTGCAAAAAATACAGTTTATTATATCAATACATACAGTTTGACGTGTTTTTTGACTTTTGCGGCACCCAGTACTGTTCCTTAGCCGCAGCATCTACTAATCTTAAAGACGACAGCAATTCTATATTCACCACAGTGAATTGAAAGGTGCAAAAAATACCGAGGTATTATACGAAAACATAACAATACGTTTTTTTGAACTTTGCGCACACCAGTAACTGTTCATCTGACGCAGCATCCTACGTAAGATCTTAAAAGCAGGCAATACTATATTCACCTCAGGTGAATTGAAAGGTGCAAAAATACAGTGTTAATTATATCACAACATAACATTACGTGTTTGTGTTGACTTTTGCCGCACCCGTACTGTTCATTTGACGCAGCATCGACGTAAATCTTAAAACAGCAATTCTCTTATTCACACCACAGTGAATTGAAAGGTGCAAAAAATTCCGTGGGGAGAGAGAGACGTCTCGAGCGCGGCGCATACAGATACGTGTTTTTTTTGACGTTGCCGCACCCAGGGGACTGGTCATTGACGCTAGCATCTACGTAAATCTTTAAACAGCAATTCTATATTCACCACAGGTGAATTGAAAGGTGCAAAAAATACAGTTTATTATATCAAAACAAAACATTTACTGTTTTTTACTTTTGCGCACCCATATCTGTTCATTGCGCAGCATCTACGAAAACTTAAAACAGCAATTCTATATTCACAGTAATTGAAAAGTGTGCAAAAAAAACCGAGTGGTATTACACGAATAACATAAACAGATACTTGTTTTTTTATGACTTTGCGCACCCGTACAGTTCATTGACGCAGCATCTACGAACACTTAAAACACCAATTCTATATTCACCAACATGAGAATTTAAATGCAAAAATACAGTTTATTATATCAAAACATAACAGTTACGTGTTTTATGACTTTTGGCGCACCCAAGTACTGTTCATTGACGCAGCAATCTACGTAAATCCTTAAAACAGCAATTCTATATTCACCACAGGTAATTGAAGTGCAAAAAATACCGTGTATTATACGAAAACATAACAGATACGAGTTTTTTGACTTTTGCGCACCCAGTACTGTTCATTGACGCAGCATCTACGTAAATCTTAAAACAGCAATTCTATATTCACCACAGGTGAATTGGAAAGGTCAAAAAATACCTTGTATTATACAAAACATAACAATACTTGTGTTTTTTTCTTTGCGCACCCAGTACGTTTCATTGACCAGCATCTTACGTAAATCTTAAAAACAGCAATTCTATAAATCACCACAGGTTGAATTGAAGTTGCAAAAAATACAGTTTATTATAACAAAACATAACAGTTTACACAATATTTCTTTTGCGCACCCAGTATACAGTTAATGACGCATGCAACTACGTAAATCTTAAACAGCAATTCAATATTCACACACAGGTGAATTGAAAGGTAGCAAAAAATACAGTGTATTATACGAAAACAAATACAGATACGTTTTTTGACTTTAGAGCACCCAGAAATGTACATTGACTCAGCAATCTACTAAATGCTTAAAACAGTACCAATTCGTATATTCACTCCACAGGTGAATTGAAAGGTGCAAAAAATAACATTAAATATATCCAAAACATAACAGTTACGTGTTTTTATACTTTATGCGCACTGCCAGTACTGTTCATTGAACGCAGCATCAACGTAAATCTTAAAACATCAAATTCTATAAATTCCCCACAGTAATTGAAAGGTGCAAAAATACCGCGTATTATACGAAACCATAACAGAAACGTGATTATTGACAGTGGCGCACCCAGTACTGTTCATTGACGCAGCATCTACGTAAATCTTAAACAGCAATTCTATATTCACCACAGGTTGAATTGAAAGGTAGCAAAAATAAACCTTTATTATACCAAAACATACAATACGTGTTTTTGGAATTTTGCCAGTTCCCCCCCGCTGATTTGTTGATAGACATCCTTGCAGTTAAATTTTGAATCCAGCAATTTTGTTTGATTAGAGGGATTTGAGAATAGCTTAGATTTGCCGTCTTTTAAAAGAGACTTTTTTCCAAAACTATCCATAACCTTACTCAATTTTATATATTCTGGACAATGGAGCGAAATGCAGGTGGTAAGCGACAAAGAGGGGGGTATCACTGGAGGAAGAGGTACGAGAGAAGGTGCTCCTTCCAGTGCTGCGACAACACGCATGCCACGGATCGCAGTTGCAGGACCGCAGGACCATGTCAATCGCAGGGACAGAGCCCTTTGATCTAAGTAACGAACATTCGTCGCCAATCTGTCCCTTCAGTGGTTAATGCAACCTGCATCAAGGCAGTCTTAACCTCCTCGTCCTCGCAGTCACTGCCACACAGTCGTCATCATAGCATCAACATCACCGACCAACATGAAGCAGAGCCCATAATGTCAACTCTGTACCCACCACTGTGGATAATCCATTGACTGCAGACCTTCTATGATGACAAAAATGGCGGTTGTGTCAGAAGGCATGTTAAAAATCAAGAGGAATTTAGTCAGCTCTGACGCCCAGTTACGATGCCACCAGAGAGGTGAATGAAGTCCGGTCATCGGCAAAAATCCCGGGCGGTCCGGCAACGCCTTTGCCTCCCCTTGCTTGTAGCCTCCGCATCATCTGGATTCAGAAATGTTCAGGACGACCAATCACCTGTGATGAGATGATGATTGATGACGACATGCGGATCCATCCTGGTCTTTTCCGCAGAATTTGCTTGCGAGCGCATCATCATGTAGAGAGGAAGACGATATGGGTAGTGTCATTACGGGTCCCTCCCACAAAAAGGGAGAGGGCGGTCCCGCAGAAGACCGCTGATATGATTCCGCCAGCCACGGTCGTCAGCGCAAACCCCCTCCTTATCGCTTATACGCCAGTCAAAAAGGTCCAGACCTCTCAAGCCCTGGGCCTTCTTTGATCAACCCTTCTGATTGCACCCACGATGTCATATGCCGCCTTTGCCGTAAACGCAATAATAAGAGCAAGAACCTTAAGTGGTTTAACCACCACCAACATGTCTAGTCACATCAGCGCATGCATGAGTTGAAATGGAGTGAACACTTGGCCAAAAAAGGCCAGACCGACGCCCGGCCTACCAACCACTGTCACACCCTCTGTCTCCGCCACTCCTCCTCCGCCACCACCAAGCGTTCCTCCGCTGCCCATGTCTCTCAAGTCATGAATCAGGATACCTCCGCTTCAGCAGCCACCACCGTCGCCCTAGTACCACCAGCACCACCAAACCCAAGCCTACCAACCCTCTCCATCCGCCCAGTTTGACGACCAGCACAGCCGACAGCTGCCATCTAGCAGCAAGGCCTTCGTCTTCTTCCAGGTATGGGGAACATAAGAACACTTTTTAAACCCAAACCATCCCAAAGCCAAAAGCCTAATGTTCTGCATTGCCAGCTTTTGCCATGGAAATGTTGCCTTTCGTCAGGTTGGGAGCACAAAGGTTCCGCCAGGACATGCCGTCGCCTGCCCCCAATACCAGATGCCGAGCAGGCATATCTTGCCATAAAGCCTTCCCTGCCTGGCCAGCCACGCGTCATGTAAAAATCAACGCGGTGTCTGCAACTGTTGTCCGTAACAGTCATCTCACCACCGACCACATGGACTATAAGCAAGGCCAAGGCCGCTATATCTCAGAGACAGCTCACTGGTGAGCTGGGTGGATGTCTACTGGGTGGTTACGGTGGCCTCACAGTCTCGGCGCACTCACTTCAAACTGCAGGATGTGCAAGGGCTCTTTCCCCCAAGGTCCTCTGGTGGCATCACGTGCCCAGAGACACCAGGCCGTGTTGAAATAAATCTGCCTTGGAGACCGCCACCTACACAGGTCAGGAGCAGTGGCGACTGCACTAAGCAACGATACCGATCGCTGGCAGGGTTGACAAGAACCTGTGCCATGGCAAGGTGAGGTGTGCATAAAGGGCGAAATCTGCTTGCCGCCCTTAAGATCGTAGCTAGGAGCCATCCCTTGCCCTTGCACATGTCATGACCCCTTGTCGTCCAGAAAATTTCTAAAGAGCTACCGTGTCTGGACTGCCTTCTGAAGAAGGCTCGAGTCTGAGTTCGCACATCGCCGTTCGCACCCTGCTTCACTCCCGCCTGGCTGCGTTGCAGCGTCAGCTCGCCTCCCCGTCAACCCTCCTCATTGTTTACCGTGGCAACACGCTGGAAATTTCCACACCCTCCACATGCTCCAGCGTAATGTGGCAAGCAAGCGCAATGCCATTACGCAGTACGAAGTGACACATGGCCTGACTAAGCCAGCGGTACGGACCTCGGTGTTGAACCACCGAGAGTGGAGGCATGTGAAAGAGCACTTGGCACCATCCTATGCCATTTTTGAAGAAGCCACCAAAATGGTTCATTGCGGACAATCCCTTGTCAGCATGAGCATTGTGGTGATCTTAGTTCTGGAACGATCGTTGACACTCTGAAACAACAGGTCCCGCCAGCACTTAGGAGGAGAAGGACACAGATCGGACACGGACCTTTCTCTCCGTCAAATACCACACAAGGCCCGACAGATTCACAATTTCATCGGTCTTCATTTAGGCAGTGGTTCGGGGTCCAGAGCTAAGTGCAAGGTGGCGCATCAGCTCTCAGGGTGCATCATCACAGCAATCCAGGCTGTGTAGAAGCTGTGCCGGATGCAGCGGAGGAGGAGGAAGGGGGGAGGGAAAAAGTATTCCAGACACACACCGATGTTACCCTGACGTCCCTGCCTTGGAAAGAGGTTGGCGCAACTTTGAGGAGGATAGAAGATGAGGAAGATCATTTATGCTATTGCCCCTCGACCCAGAGGCTTGGGAATCAAGGCTCCATCACTCACATGAGTGCTTGGATCTCCTTTTCCTCCAACATGATCCCCGCATTAAGGCATCCAAAAAGAACAACAGTTACTGGGAGGCCCCACCCTCCTAGGAACCCCGGTACAAAACAAAAATCAGACACTTTCCCTTCCACCCACCCAAATAAGAAGAGATATAAAATGCAAGAAATGAGACCTTGCCTGATTGTATCAACTGGAGACATCTGTTGTCTCAGCTTCTCGTTCCCCCCAATGTCACGGTGGAACAACATCAGCGACGTGACAGCAGTAGAGTGCCAAGTAGGCGTAGCGCAGCAGCAGGCAAGGTGGCAGAAAGCCTAATGGGTGACCTCTGGCAATCCTTTGTTACCACCACACCAACGCATGCAATGCAGGGCAACACATCCAACACACAGAGATCAGCTTAATATCATGGTGGCACGCTAATCTGCGTCTCAACACCGATGTTTTTGCAATTGTGTTCCGGACCCAATAACATCAGGGTATCCAAAATGGACAATGGTCCCCGACTGGCACGTCACGACGCGCATAGAGTGATGTCCAGCCCCAGCGAGCCAGCGTCATAACTGAGCGGAGACCTTCAGCACAGCTGGATAGTCATTTACAGACAAACGCATATCCGCTTTCCTCCACAATAATGTGGATCGTTTGACTTTCATCAAGAAGAATCAGGCAAGATCTCGTGATGAAGTTGTGGCCCCAAATTGCCGAGGTCACCGATAGATTCCGGTCTACTTCACATTCCTTTTTCAAACCGAAATGGTCCCTCAGAAAACTTATTTTAAAAATGATCATTTCTTATCAGCTCATTTTTAATCACATATCCCAACAGTTCATTTTGATGGTTCTTCGCTGTGAGGAGACTGTAAAAAGACAGCAAGGTTTCAAGACAACACCGTATCCATTTACTCACTTTATGCTTAAGAATTTTTCGGCATTGTCAATGGTTTTGAGGTCATGTTGCTGGTGAGATACATAAACTAAAAAACAATAATCATGGTCCTTTGGAACAGAAAATGGACTTCTAAGTGCATTTCTCCATCAACAAAATTTTTAATAATATGGCAGAGAGTTCATATTTATAATTTTATGGGTCATGTTGCTGAGAATACAGCTATATTATGGTCCTTTGGAATAGAAAAATGTGGCTTCTAAATGCATTATCTCCCTCACAATTTTTAACAGTGGCAGAGAAATCATTTTTTATAATTTTTTGGTCATGCTGCTTTTGAAATGCAGCAATACAATACAGATCCAATTATAAAAAAATGTTATGTTTCTAACAGTCAATTGTTCTTACACAATTGACCAAGAGTGCTCCAGGTCATGCTATGAATTTTTTGGGGGCATTTTGGCTGTGACATGCAGCTATACTACAGGTCCTAAATCTAAAAATGTTGTTTCTAACAGACATTAGTTCTTCACAATTGACCAAAAGTGGCTCAAGGGACAAGCTTTGAATTTTTGGGTGCATTTTGCATGTTACATGCCAGCTAAACTAACAGTTCAAATCAAAAATGTTTTTCTAACATACATTTGTTTCTTCCACAATTGACCAAAGTGGACTCATGGTCATGCATTGAATATTTAGGGGCATTTTGGCTGTGACACGCAGCTATAACTACAGGTTCCAATTCTAAAAAATGTTTTCTAACAGACATTTTTTCTGCACAATTGTCAAGAGGAGCTCAAGGTGATGGTGCTGTCAGAAACAGGAATAGTAGTGACAACAGTTAATGGACACATATTTCAAAATGACTTTTTTTTGCATAATATCTTTAAACAAAGCTATCAATCCCTTAATTGAGACAACCCATTTAATACAATTAAAAAAAGAGAAACAAAGACAGATGGTGGGATTCCCATACATTTTAAAAATGTGTTATCAAGAATTAAATACTAAAAAACTTGCATGTTACAAAATAGCTGTTAAAAAAATTCCTCCTGAATTTACAAGGGAGGTACACAGGAAAACTTGACCAGATGTAGGTATTCAGACAAATGGCGTAAGTAGCACAACAGAGGAACAAAGTACAGAGACCATTTCCTCCAGCACGTTGAGTAAAAAGAGAAAAAGATGCCAAGATAAAATGGGCACCTGGTGTTAACAATGAGCGTAACCACCAGTATTTCCAAGTGAAGCACAATTGGTCCCACACCTACTGAGGCAACGCTACCCAGGTATTACTGTGACAACAGATGAAGGCTGGAGTTCTCACAACTCCGCTTCCCACTCCAATGCTTCAGCACGACAGTTTTCCGTTTAGCTGCGTCATCAGGCATTTTAACCTGCGTGCTAATAGATGACGGACGCCAGCCTGGGCTTTCACCCACCCACTTAACTCCGCCCTGGTTCATGCTTGGCCCAGGACAGGTATAGTCATAGTCCAGTAAACTAGAAATGGTGGTATAAAAGAACTCCTTTTTTCCGGCACTTTTTTTAAATGTGTGGGTCATGCAGTTAGGGCTCAAGCTGTGGCCCAGGACAGGTATAGTCAATGTCCATGACACTAAAATGTTGGATGAAAGACTACTTTATCCGGCACTTTTTTTAAATGTGGGGTCATGCAGGTTTGGGGCCACAAGCTGTGGCCCAGGTCAGGTAAAAGCAATGTCCATGAAAACTAAAATGGGGTTGAAAGACTCCATTTTCGGCACATTTAAAATGTGGGGGTCATTCATGATTGGGGCTCAAGCAGTGGCCCAGGACAGAATATCAATGACCAGTGAAACAAAAATGTGTTGAAAGACTCCTTTTATTCCGTCACTTTTAAAAATGATGGTGGTCATGCAGGTTTGGGGCTCATGCTGTGTCCCAGTACAGGATATCAATGTCCCAGTGAAACTAAAATGGTGGTTGAAAGACACTCCTTTTTTTCCGTCACTTTTTAATGTGGGGTCATGCAGGTTTGGGGCACATGCTGCGTTCCAGACAGATATTCAATGTCCAGTACAAGTAATCATGATGGATCAACAAATCATACTCCCTTACGGCAACTTTTTAATTTGTGGGAGATGCAGGTTTAAGGGTCAGCTGTGTATAAGAAAGGGATATTAATATGGTCTGTGACTTTTTTTCTGTTCTTTTTATAACTAAGTTGGTTCCTAGATTGTAGGACTGTATCCATTTTGACAGATGTGTGTATGTTTTAAATTTCAGCTACTCCAGCCTTGTTGGGTGTAAAAAGAAGGTGTTGTTGCACTCCTCCCATAGACGTTAATGGTAATCCCGCGCATAATCGATGCTCACATCGAAAAACCTTATCGTAGCGCCTGACTAAACGACAACGATCGATCTCGATAGCCTTTGCAATCGCTCAACACAACAATAACGCAAGGGTTTGACAAGATGGGTCCCAGGCACTGCAGGATATTAAATTAGTGGTAGAACACAGGCCTGGGAAAACATCATCTAATGCTGATGCCTGTCAAAGACTACCAACTGTTTTGGTGAGTTCAAAGTTCCCATACCCCATGCTACGCAGAAGTGGGTGGGGATGTGTTAAAAGCAACCATCAGGAAAGATAAGTGGATGGACAAGATATGTCCAGGAGGATGGTACAAATATTAGGGAAGTTCCAAGGAAACCAGTCCAGTGGATACATCCCGGCTTTTTCAAAAGTCTGAAATGACAGCAGGAGAACTGGCACTAGTGGGCCCACCAAGGAACCGACCTTGGTGGGGAAAAACACAGTATAGATAAGAAACTCATAGGTTATACTTAGAAGTTTAGTTATTTAGTATAGCTGCATTGCGCATCAGATTGGGCTCTTTCTGAACGGCTGTAGCGTGGTGGGAGGCCGTTCACTCCTCCGTCCAGGCCTTTACCGTATCCCTAGGACCTTTAAAAGCCTGCATGAAGAACCATGTGGGAGAACAACCTGGTGCTGATTGATGGTCAGGAGTTATTTCTCCAGCAGTCTTAACAGGAAGAGCCAGCACAGGACACCGTTAGAAAACCAGACCAATAGTCTGGCTACCCAGAGACTTTACACCTGCCACACGGTGGAGTAATACACCTGTGTGCCTTTTGGATGCTGCAAGTAATCAAATGATTTGTGCTGCATGTTAAACGCTGACGTAAGCCTATGAACATAAGACTGTCTGTTTGCTTTTTGCTGTTTTGGGGTGCTTCTAAAATAAAACCCTATATTTTTCGTTGCAACCATCCCGTTTGTGCCTACCTCTGTGACCGCTAGTCCCCACAATCTGTACTTCTGACCACTCTTATTATACAGAATATATAGGTATATAGAATTTAGTTTGAGGGTTATCATATTAACAGTTTGATTGCCTCCTAGAACATTTGGAAAACAATTGGGGAAAATCTTTATCTATGGTCACACTTACAGACATTTGGCTAAATCTGTCATATTTATATATTCTTTCTATAGATCCCCTGATAAATTCCCTGTTTGACAAGTAAGGGATGGAAATGGGCTTAAAAGTGTGGGTATTTATATACATAGGGCATACCAGGGCTTGCCAGCCTAGGTTTCAGGTGGGACCATCCTTATCAGGACGATGACCCCAGATATTTTGTGGTAGGCAGATTAGTATTTTAGACATAACCGGGTTAGTGGTTAGCTTTCCCTTGTTATTTACTACAATACCTCATGAGGGTTTTTGCCTTCCTCTAGATCAACATTATAGGACAATAGGGTGAACTAGATGGACGTCTGTCTTTTTTCTGCCTTACAATCTATGTAACTATATAACTAACATCCTAGCGTACTGCCTCATTGTGGGCTTTTTTTAATTATCTTGTTTACTCAGTTGTGATTTATAATTTATATGTTTTGACTTTGTAACATATTTAATGAACCTAGTAAAAGTTAAATTTTAAAGTCTTGTCCAATGAAACTATTATGACTTATCTTGACTATATGTGCTGTGGAATTTGGCTCTGTTCATAATGGAACTCAACTGTATATGTTAAAAATATTCAATCCAGAGGCCATTGTAACTGGAGGGACCACTGTACTAAATGTCATGTTTTGATAAGAGCATTGAATAGTAACATGATTTGTACCAAGACAACAGAGCTCTGACTGCAATCAAGATATATTAACAAACTACTCGGTACATAATTTTGAAGATATTAAACAAGGAAAAATGTTCATGTAAATGTCAGGATGTCTGTTCACAATCAAATTTAGTTTCAGTTAAACAAAATATACAAAATTGTTCATTAAAATTATGAGCTGTTGTGGAGATTTCTAATGGTGGGACCCTACTAGTCAACTATTCCTTTGTAGTGACTGTTCCCTGTGATATCAGTTTGCTCACGTAAAGAATTGTATACAAATTATTTAAATTAGGAAACCTGTATATTTTCTCATATTTACTTTTTTAACACCTAGTTTCTATGCACCATCAAAAACAAGGTCTCTTCTCCTTTAAGAAAAACTCAAATTAGTTTAATGTAAATCCATAATTTTCAGGCACTGAACTTTTACCTACTGAAAACAATCTTGAAATGGGAATGAGTCCAATGTGAGCAAAGATCCAGGAGAATTACAAAACTATGAAAGAAAAGATAGATGAAAGACAACAGTCATGTGAAAGAGCAAGTCTGAAGAGATGCTCTGCGGATGAAGAAGAGGAAGATAAATTACTTTATCAGAATGTACAACCCTGGCCTAATCCATCCACGGCAGAGAAGGGTAGACAAGCTTATGTAAATCTCTGGTGTTTCTGCACTCAAAAGCAGGAATATTCACATAGTCCTGTGATTTTTTTTTCTTTACTCAGACATTACCTTAGATTAGGGACGGTTTTAAATAAAATGGTGTCCTGTAAAATGAGCCACTTAAAGTGGTATTTAAGTTTATAAAACTTGACTCCTATTGAAAGTGTGTGGTAACAAGTAAAAATCTTCAATATATAGTAATTGAAAATCGTCTGTAGTTTCCCATATAATTATACATTAATTACATGCTCAAAATGTGATGCATATAGCATGTACCCAAGGATACGACCTGTAGTTCAGTTTCTGCTTTCTGGTCAGGCATGCTCAGTTCCAGCACTAGGAAGATGAGCTGTTTAGGTTGTAGGATTAGTCTTATACTGTTGCTCTGTGTGTAATGACTCTGCAGTCACCTTCAAAGTTTTTTTTATCCAAATGCACCTTCTGTCTCTTTCCTCCTTCCTTGTAGATTGTAAGCCTTCACGGGCAGGGTCCTCTCTCCGTCTGTACCTGTTAGTCATTTATTGTTTCCATTGGACTTTGTTTCACATGTGTTATATATATAATCCCCCCTCAAATGTACAGTACCCTGGAATTAATGGCACTTTACAATAAATAATAATAATAATAATTTAGTATGGAGAAGTGGCCAGGCATCCCCGGTTACCCTCCATTCATTTCTGTGGAAGTTCCAAGTGCAGCCGAATGCAACCACTTGTCTATACTTGGAACTCCCATTGAAAAGAATACAGTGTAACCTAGTGGGGGTGTGAATGACGTTTTTCCCAATCCTGTGTTTGTAACATCTAGGGATTTTTATATAAATTGTATAAAATTACACTTAATACTTTCTCTGTGGCCAATCATAGTATTTATCATCCCTTTATTTAGCCACAGTTTTGTACTTCCTATGTCTGATTACTCAGACTTTCCCATAGCCCAGATTCTGAGCACCAATGGACTTAGGTGTGTATTTTCAATCCTGTACCCTGGAACTAGGGGTGTAGCTAAAGGCTCTTGAACCATGGTGCAAAACTTAAACTTGGGCCCTCCTACCCCTGAACAATGGCTCTTCACAGATGTGGACCACTACTTTTAAAAAAACACGTTCCCTCCTTGGTGTGATGGATGCCTACGGTGTAGTGTGCTGTGGAAAATTGTTCCTACTTAAAGGGTATGTCCAGTGGAAGAAAATTAATTTGAAATTGCACCAGGCTGCAGAAAAGAAAAGCTATATTTACCTTCTGATCTCCCAGGAATGCTGCTGCTTAGCTTCCGAGGATAAAAATCACATTTTTATGTCACAATATTCTTGGAGCCATAATTTATTTTTTGCAGAATTATCTCTGTGAGGGATTTTTATTTGCAGGTTAAATTTACATTTTCTTTGGTATCATTATTGGGTACATAAGAGTTTTTGATCACTTTTTATTAATTTTTCTGTGAGGCTGGATGAACTCTGGCATAGTTTTTTGCCTATTTATTTTTGCAGCTTTACCCAACAGAATAACTAGCATGATAATATTATAAATTGTAGAATTATGGACACAGTGATATCTTTTATGTGTACCTATTTTTTATTTTTATTCTTTTTTTTACTGAATAAAGTATTTTTATTGGAGAAATAAGGATTGTGGGCAACATGTCCCATTGGGGCTACACAATTTTTTGGGTGTATTTTGTGGCAAAAAACTGTTGATGCCCTATTATCTATATGAATGAACTGTACACCAAAACTAGGTGCATTATACATCAGGCATGACACATTTGAATGCACATAAAGTAAGCGCATCAAATATGCTAGCAATGACATGCTACGCGCTTAAGTTATGCTATGCCTCTAGATTAGGCGCATCAATTTTATTATTTTATTATATACCAGACGCCAGATTTTTGACAGGTTCTATTATTCAGGTGCACTATACACACATTTAATGCACCTTAACACTGGTGTGGAGGTGCCTCTTTTCTGACATGTCGCCCTAAGTGTTTGCTTTTAATTTATTTATTTTCATTTTTTATTTTTTTTGTCCCACTATGGGATTACACTATGTGACCATCTGGTCGTTTTTATTATACAAAGCAATACATTAATGCATTGGTATGTATTATCATGGGCGTAGGTATATGGGGTGCAGCGGTAGCAGTCGCTACCGGGCCCTGAAGCCTGAGGGGGCCTAATAGCCCACCTGCTGCATAAGGAGGCACCAGTATTGTAAATGGCGCATGGTAACTAGGGGGCCCCATTTCACTTTTTGCACCAGGGCTCAGGAGCTTGAAGTTACGCCTTTGTGTATTATGCTTTACATTTGCAGCCTTCTAGACCCTGTTTCTGACAGGGTTTGACATGCAACCTCTCCCAAAGACCTAAATAGAAAATCCGAGCTCTAGTCTACATAGCTCAGTTATTCTGAGGTCAGATTTCAAATCCAACAACTTTGCAAAAAACTTGTCAATGGCCTGGCCGAATCTGAAAACCGACTGCAAAATCCGGGAAAAAACTAAAACCGACTGTAAAATACCATAAGATTCTATAATAATCCAACCAATATTTTACAATTGCTGTATGGACACATACTTACACTGCAATTTACACATTATACCAGCATATAGTGCTAAGAAGACTCTACCCCCTGGTACCTAGGGGAGATAGGTGCATGATTAGGGGGCATGCTGTTGTTTAATAACGGACGGACAGACAGACAGACAGACAGATAACACATTGTTTAACTAGGTATATTTGCCATTCGGGATTCTGGGAAGGCTGGATGACAACCCCTGTGGTTATCTCTGTAAATGATGTAAAACGTTATGGGAATCAGCAGCTATATCCATAAACATAATTCACAAATGATTTAAAATATGGCTAACAGAATGAAAACTAAGGGGAAAAGATAAATTGCTTTGTTTTATAATGGAACAGATTGAAGAGCAACAGGAAACTTCATTAATACAAACATAACACAGAGAGCAATGAAGCGCAGTTACAAAATATTCATTTACTGTGGTAGATTACGGCACAGGACTTATGGTGGGGAATATTATGTATGAGACAAAACAACTACACAATGATTTCTGTCACCACCTTCAGTTCTGCAGGAAACAGTGTAGAACAGCAATAAAATGAACACTTAATATATTCAAAAAATGAAGTTCAAATTCAATGCAAAGCAAGCTCCCTCTACTGGACACTGTTGGATTGCATGTAATCATGATGACACTGATCTGATTCCTTGTAACCCTACAATCAGGGCTGCCATCAGTCACCTATTAACCGTTTCAAGGCCCCATACAGCCAAATCAAATGGAGCCCCCACCCATTACTAGTTCCTATTTTTTAACATATCAGTGAACCCCTTTTTGATTAGGGCCCCTACTGGCACTCCCGCCTACAATTCATAAGTAGGTACCCGGTTTCCCCAAAAATAAGACACCCCCGAAAATAAGATCTAGTGCATTTTTAGTTATGAAATTCAGAGTTTGGCTGCTTTTGCTGATGTTTGTGATGAAATCACTACAGTATGTTAAAACATGTTGATGTTTTGTTCAATAATAAATGTGAATTCTTGCTTATGGAGGAATAAGACATCCCCTAACAATAAGTCTTAGCTCATCTTTAGGAGCAAAAATTAATATAAGACACTGTCTTATTTTCGGGGAAACAGGGTAAGGGAATATGACCAGTACAGTGCAGAAGTATGGTGCACTGTGAATGCGTTGAGGTGAACATTTGGCAGACAAATTTCTGAACCGACTCCATTCACTATCAGCTGTGAGAGCTAAATTCATGTTAGATTTATTCGGTTTCCCACATGTGGAGACTGCAAGGAATTTTTTCTCTAGTATTAGGCAATTTATAGGAGTTTTTGCCTTCTTCTGAATCAACGTGGGAGAGTCATGGGTCGGACTTTATGGACCTCTGTCCTTTTTTAATCTTACCAAATATGTAACCATTGTGTGGCTAGCTACACTTTATGGGGACTTCTACAAGGCAGAAACAATTGGGATTATTTTATACTTGGGACTATTAGACTGACATTATGGAGACTACTATCAGGCTAGCATAACAGAGACTACTATGAGGTTACTCCTTTGTGGCTGGACTAATAAGAGGTTAACCACTACCTGGTTGGACTAATATGGGATTAGAACAACATGGACTATTAAAAGGCTGGGACTATAGAGATTATTAGGAGACTAGCATTACAGAGACTAATATAAGGTTAACCACTATGTGGATTGACCACTATGAGGTTAGATCTACGTGGGCTATCATAAGGCTGGCACTATAGACAGTACTATGATGCTAGGATTACAGACACAACTTGTGTTAATTGAACTGTTCTAAAAAAGTTAAATTCTAGTAGAGCTTCTTGAATTTTTAGAACTCGAATTGAACATTTTACTGCTTGTTCGAGTAAAGTTCTAGTTCCAGTTCGACACGCCACTTTCATTTTCGTTTTCAGCATCTTTCTGCACTTTTGGCTGCTATCCAATCACCTTTCTGCACTTTTGGCAGCCATCCAATCAGTGCAGAGCACAGAGAAGTGTCAAAAATGTCATCTCTGAGGTGTAGGGCTCTCATTGGCTGCTAAAATCACATGACCATGTTATATATATTTCACTGTATTGCCTTGTGAACGCCATTTTCAGCTCACTCTCTGTACTGTACAGACTGCTCTTACATAGCATTGTCATTTCCAGAGACATTAATAGTTAGGGAGTTTGTTGGCTGCATCTTTCCCACAGCCAGAAGCTGTTATTTGGTGACATTTGCAGGTTCACATAACGCCTAACTCTCATATACATGGATATATATTATACTCAGTGCCCAAAAGTTCTGTTTTTGCAGTTTTGGGTGTTTAGCAATTGCCTCCAAATCTACAGTGTGTCAAAGGGGTCTTTGGGCCCCTTTAGGATACAGGGCCCCATAGCAGCTGCTACTGCTGCACCTCCTATAGCTACAACCCTGCTTGCAAACTGTCCTCATCTTTTCAGTTAACCATTGAAAGGAATGAATTATTTTAGCCTCTCAGTTTTTTTCTCTCACTCTTAGAGCCAAATTTTCTTCACTAAGTTGTTCCACGTATCCAGTTTACTGTTATGGATGATAATTACAGCTTCTCCTCACCTGTATAGGTATAAAAATTAACCAGAACATCTTCTCCCATTGACTTTACTTGAGTTTGAAGTTTGAGTTCGAATAGAACCTCGAACCGAACTCACAAAATTTCGAGGTTCTAATCGAACTAGAACTTTTTACTGTTCGCTCAACACTAGACACGGCTATTAGATTAACCACTATATGACTGGACTACTATGAGGTTACCACTACGGGGCTGGATTACTATGGGAAAAGAATAACATGGATTATTAGAAGGCTGGGACTATGGAGAGGACTATGAGACTAACATTACAGAGACAACTATAAGGTTAACCACTAAATGGCATCTATGAGGTGAGAACTACATGGACTATGGTACAGTACTATGAGGTTAGCATTAAAGAGACTACTATAAGGTTAGCCACTAAATGGCTAGACTATTATGAGGTCAGGACTATAGTACGTGAAGCTGGCACTATGGAATAAGTAGTGTGTTTATAAGGTATATCTGGAGTATTCAATGGTGGAGATAACATCTGAAAACACCATCATCTCTGCATTTATGTTTCATCTCTAATTTCTAAGTGGAACCCCATTTTACTTTTCTTCTCGTGCAGCAGATAGCAGGGATTTAAGTTAGATTGGGTCTCTTAGAAAAACTAGTGTGAAGTATGGAGACATCACCCTTAACAATCATTTAGCTTTGCGCTTCATTTATTTCAGTACAGGTTGATGTTAAAGTCATCATAATCGAAATTCACTACATTAACAGAATCAATACACAATATAGAGTAGAAATATGTGTGAAAAGTGGCAGGATCAATGCTGACACATTAATGTATGTTCTTTCTAGTAGCTGATCAGAGTAATATGTATGAAATAGCCCGGGCATATCCACAGGTGGGTATATGATCTATTACTAGCATGAAATGTACAATAGTTCTGTCTCAATTTAGGATCACCAGACTTTAAAGTTCAATATAAATATATAGAGAGAGGTGAGACAAAAACTTCCTGGGCCCCAATACAAAATCTACATAGGGGCCCCTAATTTATTATGTTACATTTATAATATGACTGCTACCTCTGCAGCCGCACACCTATGTAAATAATGCATTTCTGCTGGTCACCCTACACACAGGAAGACCAGGGACATGTAATACCTTAATATTTTTATTTCTTACCTTCCACACAAGATGGCTGCGCCCTGGTTGTGCCAGCTACCTGCCCCGGGAAACAAGAGCACTTCACCGTCTGTGACCTCTCCTCTATGCGGTTTTTATTACAGCATCGATGAACTGCAACCACCTCACATGTCCCTTGCTTGACTTGATGATAACCTGCACAAGATAGACAACCAATAAGTGAGAAGTTACACGCTGACGATTTTACAGTGTTACCTAACATAAATAGCGCCACTTTTGTCCATACACTATATCTAGTATGGCTGCTATTATTATTATTATTATTATTTATTTTTGAGCGCCCTTGGTTCCAGAGCGCTGTACATTCAGGTTTCATACATAACATAGGTCAAACAAGTACAAAGGTGACACATTAGTAACTAACAACTGGTACAGAAGGAGAGAGGTGCTATGCACTACCCATATGAATACTGCAACACACAAGATTGAAAATTTGTCCGGAAAAGAGCAGACATGTTTTGTAATCTGATGCAATCCCTGACACTGCTGAAAATCTAGAGATTAGCACCAATATTCAAATGACTTCGAAGAGGCTGAGATATGAGGAGTGGTTTGGTGAGGTCCTTAGCTGGAGAGCTGCTTTAGCTGTCCCTAAAACCTTCATCCAGCTAGCCAGTAATTTACTCTGCACCAATGAGAGGTAAACACCCCAAAACAGCTGCCTGTATATGTGTATAAGGTTTAGCTTTACTTCCAGTCATATTGCAAGACACAGTGAGTCGGATGTTACTGTTGGGGTTGTCCACTTCTTTTTTTATTAGCATAGTTGTGCACATTTAACAAAAAAAAGATCATACTCACCTCTCCCCTCACCAACCATGCATTTTCTGTATTCTTGATACTTGTTATGGATGGGAATATCACCACTGTAGCCACTGATTGGCTCATTTCAAAATATGAATATTTTACAAATCTGTAGCATAAAATGTAATTGATACTGCTGGGCAAAGCACCAAAAGAATGGTGCACCGTCTTGACCACAACACAACGCAATGCTTTAGTAGGTGTGCTGTTCTTATGGTGCTATTTTAATAAAATATTAATTAAATATTTATTTTATTAAAGGGGTGTTATCGTTTGAACTGTTCGTGCTCTTGAGCTGATTCGATGAGATTGAATTTGAAATCCAGGGGCGTGTCTCTCCTTTCAGCAGGCGTGTCTCTCCTCACTGAAGAGCTGTGACATCATCATTCTGTGTGAGGCAGCCGAAGCAGACAGATGTCTGGAGTGAAGAGATCTGCAGCCTCCTGCAAGCTTCTCATGTGTCTACAGAGCCTTCAGGCTCCACAAGCTCCTTGCTGTGCTATAACCAGTTATACACCCCCCTCCTCTCCCTCTGTTATCCGGCAGAAGACTGTGGAATATGGAGGGAAAAGAGGATGTAAATCTGTGTTATATGAGGGGATCTGTGACTTAAACAGCCAGTAATTGCACAGATCATTCTCCCTAGAGCTGGGAGATGTGTATAGAGCCAGCAGACCTTGGTTTTACTTTCAGTTTCAACACCTCAGAAGGGAGTAAACACAGTGTGCAGACAGCCAATCACAGTGCAGGGGACATGTCTGGGGCGTTTCCTGGCTGGGGTGTATCCCAACAGGCTGAATGAAATGTCAGCCAGCCAATCACAGTGCAGGGGGCGTGTCTAGGAGTGGGATCCGACCGGGGTGTGTCCTACTAGCCAATCACAGAAAAGAGGGCGTGTCCCGACAAGCAGCAGCAGAAATAGAATACAGATTTACAGAAAAGCTCATATCTGCTAAACCAAGTGACTGAGGTAATGCAACCCAATTACAAAAGTTTTTATTTTTACTGTTCCCATAATATGAGACATGATCTTTGTAGCGATACAACCCCTTTAAGTGTTTTTTGCCACTTTCAAATTGCTTTTTACAGTGGTAGCTCTACCAGTTTAATCTTGTTGTTATTTGCCCTAGTATTTTTGTAAGTTGTTCCTTTTTAAGCTATGTCTCACCCAGGCAACCAGTACTCTGCACTTATGAGGGGCAAACACACTGAAACAGCTGTCTGCAGACTTCAGTCCTATTGCATGGCTCAGTGAGTTGGTTGGTACTTAAAGGAAACCTTTCATATAGAAAATATGAGTTGCTGGTAGCATGTCATAGTGCAGTAAGAGCTGAGCAGATTGATAACTACTTCTATGGGGAAAGACTTGGTAGAACGTGTTTTTTTTATTTATTTAAATCCCTGCCTATTCTGGGTTAAGGAGCCCAGTGGGTGTATTTATCAATGTTATAAAGTTTAATTCCTCCATCAAGAAACTTGATATCCAGCAGGGTAAAACCTGGTTACTTTATTCTAACATTCTTTATCCTCTGTTTAAAGAAATTTGGAATGAAGTAACCAGATTTTACCCTGCTGGATATCAAGTTTCTTGATCGAGGAATTGAACTTTATAAGACTGCCTAAGCTGACGGCGATCTGTGCAAGAACCGACTACTAACAGGTTCTTACTTAAAGCTGTGACTACATAAGAGTCAGTGCTGTATTTCTGGGTTTCTTAGTGACTGACATTTCTGTATGCACATTCACACAAGAAAGTCTGTCAATAACTGATAACACTGCCTACTGGACTCCTTAACCCAGAATAAGCCGGATTTTAAGTGAATAAAATACTACTAATGAATATTTCACCACAGAACAGGAGCTTAATTAAGAAGCATGTGCCCCATAGCAAACTTTTGGATGAGCCCCCCACCCCCCACCCCTTGCCAGCCTCTCCTCCGACCACAAAGATTTAATAATAGTCAAGCAATTACGAGATAACACAAGGAGCAAATTCCTCACCATACATACAGTATGACCATTATACTGTTACCAAACAAATCCCACTATACCACGACTAGTCCCCGGAGTCGATTGCTAAGGTCTTAACAATCGACTTGAGGCCTTAACAACTGGCTTAACAACCGACTGGAGTCCGCGGAGTCGATTGCTAACTCTTATCAACTGACTTGAGCTGAGGCCTTAACAACCGGCTTAACGACTGTTAGCGACTTCACAACGCAGTAAATTATGTGTCCCCCAGTGAAGGTAATAGGGTCCCCCAGTAAGTTATACGCCCCCCAGAAGGTGGTTATATACTTTATATATCTCCCAGTAGGTAGGTGTGTAGTTTATATGTCCCCCAGCAGGTATATAGGCAGGTTATGGATCCCCCTGCAGGTATAGCAGTTATGGATCCCAGCAGTATATGGCATTGGATCCCCCAGTAGGTATATATGGCAGGTTTAGGTCCCCCAGCAGGTATATAGGCAGGTTTAGGTCCCCCAGCAGGTATATGGGCAGGTTATGGATCCCCCAGTAGGTATATAGGCAGGTTTAGGTCCCCCAGCAGGTATATAGGCAGGTTTAGGTCCCCCAGCAGGTATATAGATAGCTTATAGGCCCCACAGCACGTGTATATTTAGGTAGCTTATAGGCCTCACAGCACATATGTAGGTAGATTATAGGCCTCACAGCACATATGTAGGTAGATTATAGCTCCTCCCTGCAAGTATATGAGTAGATAATAGCCCCCCTCCCTGCACATATTTGACGACAGTAGATAATAGCCCCCCTCCCTGCACATATGACAGTAGATAATAGCCCCCCTCCCTGCACATATGACAGTAGATAATAGCCCCCTCCCTGCACATATAACAGTAGATAATAGCCCCCCTCCCTGCACATATAACAGTAGATAATAGCACCTCCTGCACCCTGCCTACACATATAACAGTAGATAATAGCCCCCTCCCTGCACATATAACAGAAAGCTTAATAGCCCCCCTCCCTGCACATATAACAATAGATAACAGCCCCCTTCCCTGCACATATAACAATAGATAACAGCCCCCCACCCTGCACATATAACATTAGATAATAGCCCCCCTCCCTGAACATATAACAGTAGATAATAGGCCCCCCTGCACATATAACAGTAGATAATAGCCCCCTCCCTGCACATATAACAATAGATAATAGCTCCCCCCCCTGCACATATAACAGTATATAATAGGCCCCTCCCTGCACATATAACAATAGATAATAGCCCCCCTCCCTGCACATATAACAGTAGATAATAGGCCCCCCCTGCACATATAACAGTAGATAATAGCCCCCCCTCCCTGCACATATAACAATAGATAATAGCCCCCCCCCCTGCACATATGACAGTAGATAATAGCCCCCCTCCCTGCACATATAACAGTAGATAATAGGCCCCCCTGCACATATAACAGTAGATAATAGCCCCCCCTCCCTGCACATATAACAGTAGATAATAGCCCCCCTCCCTGCACATATAACAGTAGATAATAGCCCTCCCTGCACATATAACAATAGATAACAGCCCCCCTCCCTGCACATAACAATAGATAACACCCCCCCTCCCTGCACATATAACAATAGATAATAGCCCCCCTCCCTGCACTAAAAACAATAGATAATAGCCCCCCTCCCTGCACATATAACAATAGATAATAGTCCCCAGCATGAATAGCGCTAATTAAAAGTAATACCCTGACAGCACTTACCTGACCTCGCTCCCTGCCGCTGTCGCTGCTCCCGGTCTTTTCTTCACCGGTGTGACGTCACCAGGCCGCGCGCGGGCAGCGTGATGACGCGCACGCCGCCTGGGCTGTGCACTCCGGCGCGCACAGAGCCGCATCCTGCCTGCGGCCACAGATTACTCCGCGGAGCTCTCTGCTCCGCTGAAGCATCTAACTGTATGTGCGTTCGGCGGACGCACATACAGTTAGTCCCGCCACCGCTGCCGTCGCCAAGGTCCTAAGCCTCTAAGCCGATAGCTTAGCGACTGGTAGCGGCTTAGGACCCTAACGATCGGCGGCGGATAGCGGCGGCGCCGGGGACTAACCACGACCCACATTACCAATAACACTAGTACATAAGGACCCGATTATACCACCAAACATGACCACAAATTACCACCACACAGTAACTGAATAATACCCCTATACTATTACTGAATAAAGATCAGTATACAAAGACCACTATTACCCCCACACAGTGACCATATAGTGGTAGATACTAGCACTGCAGTCTGTAATATACCACCATACAGCGACTATATAGTGTACAGAGGCGCTCTGCAGACATACAAGTGATTACATTGCTGCTACATCCAGGGACTCACAAGTGACATAATCTCTGATGAGTCGTTCACTTTCCCTTTTCTCCTGCATCTGGTCCAAAATGCCATACGGACTTCTCCCAGCCAGCACTTGCCCCTGAAGAATTTGCTCACAAATTTCTTATAAATCCTTACTTTTCCAGCACCTGTCTCACTTCCCCCTACCTCTGTACAAACTCCCCATGGGTGGGAAAGCGAGTACAGGCCATAGCTTAGAGGTACAGTCTCCTAAAGGGATGGGTGGAAAAGAGGACTAACCTGGACACTGTGCTATGGCTATAAACTGTACCCCTCAGAACCATATTGTGTGTTCTGAACTCCTTTCCATGCACCCCAGATGATTAGCCGCAGGCTTGATGTACGATCTTCAGGGGATGTAGGGTATGAAGTTTAGTACTGCCATGCTTTTTGTAGTGTTTCTGTTTATTCTCCACATTTCCCCATTGGACTGTGGTGGGTCCGACATTGTCCAACAGGTCTGAAGTGGTCCGGTAGAGAAATCTGTAATATGCAGAAACACTAACTAGCATTCGGTTGAAAGCTTTTTAAAGTGTCTAGGGCAGCAAGAATACTAAATATGGCCCTATATATAGGTAGACCACCCCTTTTAGATGGTTAGCCTTACTTAAGGAGGTAGGATCCCAAATTAGTTAGCCAAACAGGTTGGAAGGCCCCAGGTATGGAGGTAGGTGAAGCCCCAGGTAAGTAGGTGGATAGTCAGGAATTGAGGAAAATGAGATGCTGTGAGAGACTCACAGGTTGATACCCCCTGACATGACTACTCGCAGGGAGGGCCGAGATGAAGCATATTAGAAAGGAGTCAGGCAGAGGCATAGTAAAGTATAGGCAATAAGGTCAGGGTATGCGGCAGCAAACAAGGTCAAAGTCCAAGCAATAGGGACAATACCCGCCTTTTAAGCCTCCTCATCATGAGGCCCCAGGTGGGTAAGTAGGTAGACCCTAGGTAGGTAAGTAGATAGGCTCCAGGTAGGTAGGCCCCAAGTCCATAGTTAGGCCACAAAGTCCATAGGTAGGTAGGCCCAAGATAGGTAGGTGGTAGGTGGGCCCCAGTTAGGTAGGTGGGCCACAGGTACATAGGTAGTAGGCCATTGCCACAAAATTATCTATGAATCAGCTCAGCTCTTCCTGTCTTAAACAACCTGCCAACAGATCAGATAGCATGACAGGTTCCCTTTAAGGCTCCCTTTAAAGAACACTATATCCAATAGGTGCAAAAGAATCCTATCTCTTAAATTTTACTGGAGCGATCATGGCATCTAAGTCTCCACACAGGGTTCATGATGCTTCTCCTTAATAAGGACATTACCCCTTTTGAGTTATTCTGTTTGTGATATGAAGAGACAATATGGTTACTTTTAGTTTTTTCTACTGACTTACAAAATAGCAACTCTATCGGGTAAAAAACAATTACTCCTTGACCCTGAAGTTACTATTGCGTTATGAAAAGAAAATTATTGGTGACCTCAATGTTCCGTCTGATAATGTCACACAAGGTGAGAAAGATAGGGAGCAAGATGGTCAGTGGTTCCTATTACTGGAACATAATAATCTCACTTATAGAGCACTCATAAAATCATCAAGATTTAGGTCTGACATTTAAGTTTACGAAGTTGCCACCACACACTTGTTGTGGCAACTTTATATAGAATCCCAAATATGGTTTCATAACCTTATCATATCGGTGATTGTTCTACAATTTTGTTTTTGTAGAACCACAACATTCTCATCCTCTTTGAGGACTGTTATTGTGAGTGGCATGTTTTTGTATCCCATCACAATTATGTTGGAGCTTGAATTAGAGCAACAAGCAGTGATAGAACCTCTTTTTAAAGGAGTGTTTCAAAACTAATAAATGCTCGTCAGTTCATCGGGGATAGCTGAAAATAGAAGAAAAAAAAGCTTATCTCATGGCCATCGCAGTGATCCCTGCCAGTGACGTCCACGGCCACCATCAGGAATTTCAGGGCCCCATACAGCCAAAGTGTCTGGCCACCCCTACCAACCTCCCGCCATTCAGTCAGCTTGTGACTGAATGGTGACTGTTCCGTCACCATTCAGTCACAAGCTGCAGTGGTGGTGTGCAGTATGTTTAGCAATAGATCGCTGTGGAAATGTGATTGACTGCAGGGCCACATGAAGAATGAATGGTGAGTTCATCAACCAGGATCATGGGGACGACCGCAGCCCTAGACGTAGAGAGATCAGAATGGCCAACAACTTGCAGACATGACAAACATTGTCCAAAGAACAGGAACATTGTAACTGAAAATATTGGCAAAAGGAAGATTTGTACAAAAATTATCCCAAGAAGCTCACCAAGGAGAAAAGGCAGAGGAGAGTCAAAATTTGACAAGAATATCAGGAAGAGAAGTGTGGACTAGCACAAGTCTGGATCATCCTTGGGTGCAATTTTCAGATACCTAAAGATGCCTTGTTCATCTGCACAATTATTCACAAATATAAACAAGATGGGAATGTCCAGCTAACATACCGCTCAGGAAGGAGACAAGTTCTGTGTCTCAGAGATGAACATGCTTTGGTCCAACATGTACCTATCAACCCAAGAACAAAAGCAAAAAACCTTGTGAAGATGCTGGCGTAAGCTTATAAGATTGTGTCATTATCCACAGTGAAACAAGTCCTGTATCAACATGGGTTGAAAGGCCACTCTGCCAGGAAGAAGCCATTACTCCTAAAGAAACATTTAAAAGCCAGACTAATGTTTGCAAATGCACACAGGAACCTAAATTTTCAGAGACATGTCCTGTGTTCTGACAAAGCTAAAATTGAACTGTTTGCCCAGAATGACCCTCATTATGTTTGAAGGAAAAACGAAGAAGCCTGGAAGCCCAAGAACACCATCCCACCTGTGCAACACAGGGGGGGCAGAATCATGTTGTGGGGTTGTTTTGTTGCAGGAGGGACTGGAGCACTTCACAAAATAGATGGCATCATGAGGAAAGAAGATTACGTGGCAATACTGAAGCAACATCTCAAGACATCAGCCAGGAAGTTAAAGCTTGAGTAGAAATGGGTCTTCCAAGTGGACAATGACCGGAAGCTACTGCCAAACTGGTTACAAAGTGGCTTAAGGATAACCAAGTCAATGTTTTTAGAGTGGCCATCACACAGCCCTGCTCTCAATCCTATTGAAAATGTATGGGCAAAGCTCAAAAGGCAGGTGTCAGCAAGGCGACCTACAAACATGGCTCAGTTACACCAGTTCTGTCAGGAGGAATGGGTAAAAATTCCTTCCAACTATTGTGAGAAGCTTGTAGATGGATATCCAAAGCGTTTAACCCAAGTCATACAGTTTAAGGACAATACTACCAAATACTAATGAAATGTATGTAAACTTTTGACTTTGCAGAAAGTAATAAAAATGCCTTAAAAATTATCTCTCTCATTATGGCATTTGGCAAATATAAATAATTTTGGTAATCCTAATTGACCTAAAACAGGTAAGCTTTATTCTTTTTTAACTTTTGCTTTCAGGCTTCCAAGTCAAAGTCACCTCTCTAGTTATAGTTATAATGTAATAATGTAATGATAAATTATTTATACATACTATCAGTGCACATACTGGGTAGATGTCCGTTTTGGATTCTGCATTCACTATAGTCTGACAGTAATTGCATAGTACAGTGATATCAGATCATCATCCATCTGCACCTTGCATGACACATGACTGAGTGATGCCCGTCAGGCTCAGAGGTTGCTTTGTGCCCACAGATGCAGTGATGTGACGCTAATTTAGTGTAAAGTATCTAACATTGATGATACATGAGGCAGATGCCTTCTGAGGACACCTGCAGAAGCTTCCTACAGCCATCTGCTGGTCACAGGTGAAATTTCATTTAAAGAGTTTGTGTTGTGCTGTATACAATTGGCTTCGCTGTCATATTATGTATATATGTTTATGGACACACAGCACCTTGATATTCTGTGCACTGAATGTCTCTGGTCTGGTTTTCAGCATTATCATTCTTTCGATGAGATTCGTGTACAATGCAGCCTCATTATAAGCCAGACAGCCTTGGCATGAGCTTGGTGCCTTGTTTTACATTAGAGTTATCCTGGAGGCTGTGATATGCGCCTACCATACTTATACACAGTGGGCCTTATGTATGAAAACTGTCTAGCAGTCACACTGTCCTTGTTGCCCATAGAAACCAATCAAAGCTCGACTTTTATTTCATATAGTGCTCTGGAAAAATAAAAGTTGAGCTCTGATGGTTGTTATGGGCAACAAAGACAGCCTGACTGCTAGACAATTTTCATACATAAGGCCCAGTATATTTTCTTTTAGGAACATAACACATAGAAGAAGTGAACACCTGAGACTCGATGATTGATGGGCTCAAAGCCTCATACTTTATGTAAAAAGTCACTGCTATTATAAATATCTCATGCAGTGTTGGGCTGGGGTTCCTAGGGCCCACAGGTGCGGTTGATTCTAGGGACCCACCAGTTGAGTTTTTATGGGCTCATCAGTGGAGTTTATTTTAGGGGCCCATCCTACAGCTAATGTAAATGACTGTAGATGCCTCTTATACCCTGCCTCTTGCTTTTTGCTTAGCTTTCTAAGCCTTTTTGCCTCTTCTGAGGATGTATATGAGGTTGAAAAAAAACTGCAGGTCTACCATGCTCAGAGGCCCACCGGGGGTTTCCCCTATTCCCCTGTGGACCAGTTTAAGCCTGATCTCATGGTAGTTGTGGGGTGCTGTTACAGAATTTGACTGCCTCTTCTTCGGTAATCCTAAGGATAAGTTCGCACGGCTTATTTTGGAGTGCATTTCGTCATGTATTGTGAGCATACTGCGCTCTAATACGAGTGAAATGCGCCCCAATCATTACGGTAATCCACAGTTCTAATAGAGAACTATGGATTACGCCTCCTCTCCCCGCTCTTACAATACGATCATATTGTACGAGTGGGGAGATAATTGACATGTCATTTATTCACGGCGCTTACGCGCCGCGAGTAATGACGGTCTATGGGCAGGCGGGCTGCCGCCCCCCTCGCGCCGTGGGAGTACGCGCTGATTGGTGCAAGCTCCCGAACACCCGCCGTAATTTCGAGGCGTACTGTACACCCCGCAATTAAGCCGTGTGAACAGAGCCTTATACCTAATAAAATCTCACATCAGCTCCATTTAAAACCATCAACATTCTAATAATACAGACATTAAAGGCTGGACTTGCCCACCAGAATTCAAAACCATCTTCAAGGCCAGGCAGGGCCAATATGATAATTCAATATTCAATGTCCAGCAGAAAACAAGCTCCTTTGGAGCCTATTACTTTCCGATAAAGTCCATTTTTATAGGATGACTCACAAATAATTTTAGACCTCACTGAAGATAAATCCTGTGTGTAGAACAGGTCTGTTTTAACAGGACATCAGGCCATGTCTTTAACACCCTCAGGCACACCCAATCATGCCCAGTTTCCTCCAGCACATCAGTGCTAAAATAGAGTATTGCTGGGAAGCTCATGCCCTGAAAAGTATGGAGGCCCGGAAAGGCATGGGAAGAGGTGATTGTTTATTTACGGCAGGTCCCCATCTGAACTGAAGTCACCTTGCCATTGGTGAATGGTCCCTCACAGTTTTGATCAAAAATATGCGCTGGGCCTCATACGCCCTATAGGTAACTTATTCAGTGTTTGCCATATCTTTGTGGTTGCAGAACAGTGGAGTTACCAGGGTCTGTAAAGATGTCTTTTATATAAAATAATACACATTATATAAATACATACAAATAGCTATAAGAAAATTGTATATGTAGGATACTTCTAACTGATGATTATACAGTTGCAAAAGAAACCGCTGTGCAAGGAACAAATATCACCATATCTTCGACTGCCTGTGGTGCCTGTGCTTGTAGGGCCCCTGGGCAATTGCTCAGTCTGCCCAATGGATAAGACTTGTCACATAATCTCCAAAAGATTGGGAATCTCGCAAGAGAACAGAGAGTGACTTTTGATCACTATATTTACTATTTTGCCATAGGCAAACTTAAACTCTATCAGTTCTCTATCTGTTAAACACTAAAATGTAACTTTTATTATATATAACTCTTAACCTCTATACACACTATTTAAAAACCTGATTTCTAACCTCATCATTTAACCCTTTTTGCTTCTGGAAGAGGGAATAACTCCTTTTCTATTATCAAGTCTGGTGGAGCACCACCTATTAACAGGAGAGCCTTATATCAATAGCAAATTACCAGCTCCAGTAAAGGATCCCAAGCCAACTACTTGGGCAGTCGTCCCTAATCTCATGGACACAGAACAAATAAGGCCCCCTTGTGACACCCTCTGCAGCGGGTGACCCTTCTAGACAAAGGTGAGAAATCACAATTTAAAACGTCATATCTGACCTGCCCGACATGTTTCACCAGCTAACCTGGCTTCATCAGGGATTAAAGGTCCGATGGACCTCTCCAGTAAGATCCCTTACTGGAGCTGGTAATTTGCTATACTGTAGATATAAGGCTCTCCTGTTAATAGGTGGTGCTCCACCAGACTTGAAAATAGAAAAGGAGTTATTCCCTCTTTCAGAAGCAAAAAGGGTTAAATGATGAGGTTAGAAATCAGGTTTTTAAATACTGTGTATAGAGTTTAAGAGTTATATATAATAAAAGTTACGTTTTAGTGTTTAACAGATAGAGAACTGATAGAGTTTAAGTTTGCCTATGGCAAAATAGTAAATATAGCAATAGATAAGACAGCCCTGGTGTAGAATGATAACTACACAGATTACATTGCACATATTTTGTATAAATGAAGGTTGGGCCATAAGAGTCATTTCCTCTGGTGGCCCCAAATAACCTTAGTTTAATACTGGATAGTTTGGATGGTAGAAAATTTAAGCAGTTGCATTTTACCACAGATGAAGCTACACCTCAGATGATCTCATAAGACACCTAGAGAGCCCTAGCTGAGCACAGTAAACATATGAACCATTTCTCTGCTAAGAAAAACTATAGAATGGCGTGTGATCTTAGTGCGATGACACTTGAACTTGTAACATATTGTGCACTGTACTGTCACTAACAGCAATGAAATGCGCATAGGGGGCGTCAGTTGCTTTATTGTCAGGTCTTTGCGACATCTCATTTAGCTTTGCTAATGTCTTTCTGTTGCCAAATGATCATCTGCTAGTTGAAAGACTGCTAGTTTCCCCGCTGTTCTCACAGTTTATCAGTGACTCTGGCAAGGCCTCCTTTATGTTGTTTACTCGAGTTCTTTATAAGAGCTCAGTATGAGGGTCGTCAAGCTTTGGAATCGGCAGATGAAAAGGATGAGATGAGGTAGCACTCTCCATTCATGCACTTACTCTAGTGAACACTTTGAAGAGGTTTGCTTCTTTGTGAGTTAAGGAAAAGAAAAGAATGTAAAGTTCTAGACAGGGTGGCACAGCGCTCTCGAGTCTTGGGGAACTACAGACACCAACAAGATGGTTTAAGAGTCCGACGCAAGTTCTGCGGAAAAAAAAACCCCATTAGAACCGTTCCAGGTGTCTCGGGTCACGGATGTAGCAGAGCTGAACTTGACTATAAGGGCACGTTCACACGGCAATACGCCTTTATTAGCACTGGTGATCTTTCAATGTGAGGCAGCTTTCCTCCTCCTACACACTCCCATTTCCTGACGAATAAGAACCTGAAAGTAGTGACAAGTCACTTCTTTTTACGAGTGTACATTACGTGCCAAGAAGTACAATCGTAACATCATCATCTGAACAACAACGATGATTTTACACAGCCTCAATGAGTTAAATCATGTTACCGTATTTGCAGGATGTGATTTACCTTGTGAAGACCCCCTAATGTCACAGCCTTTCCTGTTATCTGATATCAGATCACAACAAAATCTATTAAAGAGCATTGAAAAAGTTGAGACAACTTTCTATGCTGTGATACCATAGTGCGTTATCTGTCAAGTTTAGCTATGCCTCATCGGGAAGGGTTTCTATTCCTTGAAGGGGGAAGTCCTTCACAGACATTTATAGCATGTAGAGGACTAGGTCTGGTTTGTGTGTGACAATATTCTTTGAAGTCTATTGGATTTAGTAAAATCCACAGCAATTATAATGCTTTGCATTTCTGCAAAAACACGCACCAAAAACGCGACCGTTTTTTGACAGACAGTGGATAAAAAACTCTGTTTTATGAACGGTTTTAGGATTTGGTTTTCAGCTAATTTTTTGTCCAATGTTGTGTAGACCTAGCCTTATAGTTACTGAACTTGGAGCAGCCTTGTAACATCCTGCCAGGTCTGCAAAGCACATTTTCTGTGTAATTATGCCAAAGATAACTGAATCACCCAGCAACTAACAGTGTCTTGACAGCGTGTAAGTTTTTCACAAGATGCTTTTTCTCATGGCAAATAAAGCTCCACTGGTTCACAATTATAGCTAGACATCATACTTGGACAGTGTATTTGTTTTTCACAACCCCTCTATTAGTAATGTCCCTATAACAGGCACAGCTAGAAATAGAAGCAAGCAGAGCTGATATATCAGTCACTGCTGTAGAACTGCCCAAAACCTGCACAGGAGGTGTAAGCCTGAAACTGTGAAGAGTGAAAACACTCAGATTGCACAACCATTTCATTCTAGGCTGGCTGCATGGTCATTCATTGAGTGTAATGGTCTTATTATGTGGGGGTTTTAGAGAACATCCACATCACCCATGTGTAAAATTAAGTGCCCCCTTTAGCTTAGAAGCATTTTCTCATTAAAAAAAACCTGTCACATAGATTATGCCCCCCTTGCTAAGGACAGCACAAGCTAGTGCCAGACATGCTGTTTCCAGCGCTGTGTCCCTTATTCTGTAAGATGCTTTAGTTTTCGTGTATTTAATGCTCAAATCTGCAGTTTTCAGCCAGAAGAGTCATTCAAAGAGTTTTTTTAAAACCCCGCCCATCTGAGGCTAGCCCCGCCCACCTCAACTGATAAACCTATTAATTTGAATAGGTAGAAACATGAGAATAACTGTCAGTGGGCGGGGCTAGCCTTTGTGGGCGGGGCTAACACCTACTCATGAATAAGATTTGAAGGGTAAATGCTCTAAAACTACAGCATCTTACAGAATAAGGGACACAGCGCTGGAAACAGCAGGTCTGACACTAGCTTGTGCTGTCCTCAGCAAGGGGGGCATAACCTATGTGAGAGGTTCCCTTTAAAGTAAATGCTGCTAGGTCATATAAACTATTTTTAATTACGGGTTCCTACTGCTTTGATGCCAGTGTTAAATGTAGCAGTAAGTCACTCCTTTGCATAATTGCCATTTTGTTCCAGAAGCTGGGTGGCTGCCAAATGCTAGATAGTGAGGGCATATCAATGTCTGTCATAAGAAAACCTCATTTTGTTGCACTATTCCTCTTATAAAATATGTAAACTCTAATAACTTCATTAAAGTCAAGTGGGTGTGTCAGTATGGATCTGTTGGAAATGGATCTTTCACAACTTCCTGACTGTTATAGATAGAAGGCATACAGTATCTCAAGTGTGAACGGAGACTGATGGAGACGCTTTAGAATGCAGAGTACGGTTCACTTTAGACTTGCACGGTCCAGGCTTTATTTGTTTTTTTATCTTCCTGCATCCTTATGATTGTGATTAAATGTATGCAAATTTATTTTGATGTCACTATTTTGTGATGGTTCCTTTCCTCATGGCATATGGTCCCTTCTGCAGAGTGGGCAGATGTGAACATATATTAACACTTCGTCAACTTAGGCTGTCAATTAAATTGCCTATACTTCTGTTCTGTGCCATTCTGACTATTTTTTAAGACAGATAACTCCGCAGAAATGACAAAATATATGGTTGCTTTGAATCATATCCTTTCTCAGCCCATTGCTGACCCTGGAGCTCATTTGGCAATTGCAAAGGCTATGTTAAAAGCTTTGCCATTCTTTGCAATCAATTATTATTTTAAGTGCACCATTCCATCTAAAATAAAAATGAAGTACCTTTGAAAACAGACTTTGTTAAAAGTCATTTTACAGTCTTGTGTCTACAGCTCCTATAAAGATGTATGTCTTCATGGTAACAGTCTACAAATACACCCTGTGTAGTCTAATCCTGTGGTCATATACCCTTCCATCTGGCTGCTAATAAATGTACATATATTATGTTATAATTACCCCAAGAGTTTTACGCCATATTAAACAGTATGATATAATGCACCATGCGAGTCAGATTAAAGGGGTTTCAACCCATAAGAGCCTTAACATTTGTTAAAAAAAGGAAAAAAAGAGGTATCCTTTCCTTGTGACCAGCAGCCCGGGAGTTTTACTTTACTAAACTGGAATAGCTAAGCATACACAGCAAACCGGCTGTCGAGAACGGTCATCAGACACCCCACGCTTTCTCAGGACTCTTAGTTGATATGCTGTAACTTTCCACTGGGGTGAAACTTGAAGCTACCGGGCCCTGTTGAACACAAGGTATTCCAGTAATATAGATAAACTCATCCACGTTTGCAGTCAGGATTGGACAAAAATTCCTCTTCAATGTTGTGAAATAGCATTTGCAGCTACAGAAAATGTCTGGTTGAGATGATTGCTACTAAAAGGGGATCCAACAGTTAAAAAATTCAAGGGTTCACTTACATTTGCTCCCTGCACTGTTGATTTGTACTCACGGTGCTTAATGAATTACATGAACAATATGACTGTGTATTATTAGTTTAGTCAAATTGTGTATAATTGCGACTTGTTCATTTGCTTTTACTTGCAATTGTATGTCCTGAATAAAAAAAACTCAGTTCTTCCCATTTTTTTCCTTTTTTTTTGTCTTTAACAGTATGAAACTATTTCTGAAAGTCAGGCTTTTATCAGGGTCCAAAGTAACATTACGACAACGTTTGAATATTGGTTTTTACCTATATGTTGTCTTAAAGGACATATTTTTATTACATCTTTTCACTGTAATCTCATGGGTACATTTTTGATTATTCCAGTAAAGGTAAAAAGAATACAGATTCCTGGAATCCATGTTTGTGAAAATGCGTCAGTCCTTTAAAGAATGTAAGTACAATGGAGGTTTAATGCAGGGGACCTTGTATTCACTTATAGAATGACCTTGAGGATTTGAGCCTGGAGTCCAAGTGACCTTGAGTACAAAATAACTTCTATTTAAGAGCATGTGATTCTTTAACCTACCCTATAAACACAATCACAAATATTCTGTCTTTATAGTTCTCCGCTATTGTAGTCACTCGTGCAGTTGATACAAGATGGTCTGTTTGATGCATCTGTAAACCATCTGAGGTGGGATCTATTTGACTTGCACCCTTTACAGTCAATGTGACTTTTGAAAGCTTCTTGAATGTATGAACCGTGTTTTTACTTTCATGGTCTATAGGGAGAAAAGCTCAATCCATTGACAGTAGTACAATATCTCTTTTTAGATTCTGCATAGCACAATGGCTGCTGGCGTCAATTGTGTTTCACACAATCAAAAACAGCAGAAAGCCTATTACATTTGAAGGTAAACCTCTCCTTGTTATCATACTGTCACAAAAATGGATTTTAAAAAAAGCAATTTAATGAACAACAAGCCCCCAGAAGTGACAATTCAATATCTAAAATATGAAGGTTAAATTCTTTTTTTCTCTCTAATTTTAGAAAGAACATGAATTGAATCCAAAGTTGAAGTCTTGTCTTCATACTGTTGAGTAACCATCATAAAGAAGGGGACTGTCCTAACATACGCCCCATTAAGGGAAGGATGATTAAGAGCTCTTTTGCCTGAGACATGTAAGCGTGTTCTGGCACATTAGTTGTGGATAGACTAAAGATTTATATTTTTATGGGAAGCTATAGCATTTGACTATAGTCTTTGAGAAGAGTCTGACTTTGAAGGGGTTTTCTCACTACAATGATTAGATTTTAACAGTTAGGGAAAGATAAATGAAGAATATTTCTAAATACATTGCTTTGTTGATTTTGCTTTGATCAGGAGATAAAAAAAAGTTTATTTTCTCTTAGAATACACAAGTTTCTCTGGTTACTGACCACCTCTCCCTGCTCTCTTTCATCTCACATTGCTCCAAGCTGCCGTCACTCCAACCATGGTGAGTCACCTCCTTCAGAGTCTTATCTTTAGCAACGGACTTTGTTTACTTTACTAAATGAGAAGCTTTCACTTTTTAGAGCTCTGGAGTCTTGTGTACTACACATTATAAACTTCCTGCAGTCATGTCAGTATAACAGGTATAGCTCAGAATGGCAGAGCTGATATGCCAATCACTGTTACCCTAAACGCATAAAGTGATTTAAAGTGGCGGGTTTGGGTAAAAACGGGGATGGTGAGAAACCCTTTTTAAAAATCCTCTCTTCCCCCCCCCCTCCTTAAATACTTTAGATTAGTGATGAGCGTTTTTTTTAAATATCATCATGGGGGGTCGTTTAGTCAAATATCGGCTTTTTTATTAGACAAATTTTCGATGGGTGATAACCGTTTTATCCCCGATGAAAATTAAAGAATAAGGGAGAGGAAAAAACACCTTATTATTACACCCAAACAGGGGGGGAGAAGTGGTTTAACATCCACAACATAAAATGAATACGTGCTAATCTTGGGCCCAAACAAAATTTTAAGGTTAAAAAACCCACAAAAAGAAAATCACAGCCCATTCACTTTTCCCTTTTTTGTCCCAAGCCTGCCCCTTTAAAACCCTGCATTCCCCCACAAATTAAAAAGTGCCAAAAAGGCAGTATGATTTGAACCATTCATTTTACTTAAATTGGACATTTAAAATATCCCGGGGTCCCTGGAAACCCCCAGCTTTTTGAGAAACCCATTTTGTGGGGGCACTTTTCTCTTTTAGTATAGAGTATGTGTACGTTTGGCGGTGTCAGGTTTGTGCTGGGGCATTTATTTCTTTTTTATAGACTTTGTGTACGTTTGGCGGTGTCATTTTTCCCTTGTGCTGAGTCTTTTCTCTGTAGTATAGAGTTTTTAAAGGGGGGTTTTCCAAAAGTTTGGGCCCGGTTGTCAGGTTTTTCCTGGGGGGGATGAGCAATATTCTCTGTAGTATAGGCTATGTGTACATTTTGGGCCCCAGGTTGTCAACTTTTTTGGGGGTTTTTGGGGGGGCCACTTTTAATTTCTCTGAAGTATAGAGTTTATGTGTCCGGTTTGGCGGTGTCAGGTTCCTGTGCTGAGCACTATTCTCTGTAGTATAGAGCTATGTGTACAGTTTTGGCCGGCGGGTTTCAGGAAAAACAAACCTGTGGTTTGGGAGCACTTTTCTCTGTGTATAGAGCTTTGTTTTTTTACCCAGTTTTTGGGGCGTGTCAGGGGGATATTTGTGCGGGACCCACTATTCTCGGGAAGTATAGGGGGCTTTGGGGTGTCAGGGTTGGGAAAAGTGGTCAGGTTCCCTTGTGGTTTGAGGACACTATTCTTGTAGTATAGAGTTTTTTTTTAATGTGTAACAGGTTGGCGGTTTTTCAGGTTCCTTGGCTGAGCACTTTTCTTTTTTGTTAATTTTTTAAGGGGGACCCTTTTTGTGTAAAGTTTGGGGCGGGGTCAGGCCCCTGTGCTAAAGGCATTTATTCTCTGCAGTATAGAGCTTGTGTACAGTTTGGCGGTGTGGGGCCCCTGTGCTGAGCACTATTTCGTAGTATAGAGCTATGTGAAAGTTTGGCGGTTTTCAGGCCCCGGGTGCTAAGCACTATTCTCTCCCAGTATAGAGCTATGTGTACAGTTTGGGGGGTGTCAGGTTCCTTTTGCTGAGCACTTTTCTTGTAGTTTAGAGCTATGTTTTACAGTTTGGCGGGTCAGGTTCCTGTGTAGCACATTCTCTGTAGTATAAGCTAGGGGTTTTAGGGTTTTGGGGGTGTCCGTTCCTGTCCCTGAGCACTATTCTCGGTAGTATAGAGCTATTTTGAACAGTTTGGCGGTGTCAGGCCCCCTGTCCCTGAGCCTATTCTCTGCAGTATAGGCTATGTGTCAGTTTGGGGTGTCGGCTTCTGTGCTGGCATATTCTCTGTAGTATGGCTAGTGTACTTTTTGGCGGTTTTCAGGCTTCTGTGCTGACCCAATATTTCTGTAGTATAGAGTATGTTTTCAGTTTGGGGGTTTCAGGCTTCTGTGCTGAGCATATTTTGTAGTATAGAGCTTTGTTTTACGGGTTGGCGGGTGTCTTTGTTCCTTTTGTGACACTTTTTCCCCAAAACCCAGTTTAAAAAAAAGTGCCAAAAAAAGGAGTCTTTCAACCACCATTTTAGTTTCACTGGCATAGACTATATCTGTTGGGCCACAGCATGCCCGGGGCCCGGAAAGTTACAGTGGGTGCGGTGAGGCCCAGGCTGGCGTCCGTATCTATTAACACGCGGGTTTTAAAAATGCCCTGATAACGCAGCAATGAAAACTGTCGTGCTGAAGCAGGTGCGGAAGGGAAATGTGAGAACTCCAGCCTTCCTCAGTACACGTCAAGCCCATGGGTAAAAACCCTTGCCCCTCCGTTGAGTGTGGGCCCAAAATTGAGCTTCATTTTGGAAATATTTGGGGGTTTAACCGCTCTGTTCCCCCCGGGTTTCCCCTTTTTTTCTTGGGAAATTCTTTTTTTTCTTTTTAAACTCAACGTGCTGGAGGAAAATTGTCTTGTTCTTTGTTCTCTGCCCGTGCTCCATACTCCAGGTCTCTAAATAAAACCTAATCGGGTCTAGTCTTCCTGTCCCTCCCCTTGTAAAATTCAAAAGGGAATTTTTTTTTCCAGCTATTTTGTACTTTGGCAAGTTTTTTATTTAGTTTAAGTCTAAAAAAACACATTTTTAAAATAGGAGGGGAAATTTCCACCATGTCTTTGTTTTTTTTTTTTAAAATTGTTTTTAATGGGTTGTTCAATAAGGAATTGTTACCCTATTTTTAAAGATTTGCAAAAAAAAAGTCTTTTTTGCAATATGGTCCATTAACATTTGTCCTCCCCTTTTCCCTTTTTTTGACAGCCCCAATAACCCTTTGAGAAACCCTTTTTGGGACAATTTTTGAAGAACAAATGTTGTTTGGAATCAACTTTTTTTTTTTAATTGCCCCCTTTTAGTATAGCTCCCAGTCACAGAAAAATCCCCCCAAAAATTCAGAACATAAACCCATGAGCCACTTTTGCCAATTGTGAAGAAAAAATGTCATTTGGGAAAAACTTTTTTTTGGAATAGGCCCGGTAGTTTTCCCTGCATTTAAAAGCAGCATAAACCCAAAAATATTAAAAAAATTGACTTTCAGCCCTTTTAAAAAATTTGTGGGAAAAAAGTACTTAAAAGCCACATTTCTTTTCCCAAAAAAGGCCAAAGATTTTTGCTGTATCTCACAAACACCATGCCCCCAAAAAAATTTTTTAAAAAAAATAAACTTCCACCCACTTTTTAAAAATTTTTGAGGCAACAGGGCCCCCCAAAACCATTGACAATGCGAAAAATTTTTAAAGATGAGGTGAGTAAATGGAATATGGTTTTGTCATGAAACCTTGCTGTCTTTTACAGTCTCCTCACGAAAAACCAGCAAAATGAACGGTTAGGAATTGAGAAAAAAAATTTGCAGGAAAAAATTGTTTCTTTTTAAAAAAATTCGTTTTAAAGAGGCCCAATTTTGTTTGGAGAGGAATGTGAATTTAGACCAGCATAATGGGTGCCCTCAAAAATTTGGGGCCCAACATCTTTCAGGGGATCCATGCTTGATTAACCCTTGATAAAAGTCAAACAAACCCAACATTATTGTAAAAAGGGCCGGATGCGTTTGTCTTAATGACTCCCTTCCGGCTGGGGTAAAGGGTCCGCCCCAATATGGCTGGCTGCTGGGCAGGCCCAAACCTCTTTTTGGCCGTGGCGACCCAAGTTTGGGGCCCATTGTCCATTTTGGATACCCAAAAGTCTTTTTGGGTCCGGAACACCTTACAAAAAATCGGTGTTGAGACGAAAATTTGCGTGCAAAAGGGATTTTTTAAGCTGGTCTCGGGTTTTGTTGAAAGTGTGCCCTGATTCCCCATGCATTGGTGGGTGGAAAATAAAAAATTCCCAGAGGTCCCCCTTAGGCTTCTGCCCCTCTTTCGGGCTGCTGTTTGCCGTACGGCTCCTTGGCATTTCTATGCTTTTTCACGTCGCTGGCGTTGTTCCCGTGACATTTGAAAAAACGTGAAGCAAAAGCCAAAAACAGATGTCCCCATTTTGATCAATCAGAAGGTTCCTTTTCCCTGCTTTTTTACCCCTTTTTTTGGGTGGGGGAAGGAAAGGTGATTTTATTTTTTGTCCCGGGGACCCGGGGGAGGGTGGCCCCCCCGTAAGGGTTGTTCTTTTGAGGGCCCTTTAAAATGGGGGGAATCATTTTGGGGGGAAAATGGGGCATCCAAGCACTCATGTGAGAGAGGGAAACCCTTGATTTCCCAACCTCGGGGGTCGAGGGCCAAAAAGAAAAGGTTTTTCCTCCCCCGCCTCAAATTCGGGGAAAACTTTTTCCAAGGCAAGGGAAAGTCAGAAAATTTTGGGTGTCAGGAATACCATTTCTCCCTTCCTGCTTCCTCCGGCACGCTTCAACACAGCCCTGACTTGCCAGATGATGCCCCCCTGAGAGCTGAGGCGCCCCCTTAAATACCCCTGGCCCCAAAACCATGTTTAAATTGAAGCCCGAAAAAATTGGGGAAACTGTGGGGCCCTTTGTGGTTTGGGAGGGGAAGAGGAAAAGGGTTCCCGTTTTCCGGCATCTGGGGTCCACTCCCCTCCGTCGTGGCGGGCCCTGATGTTTAGAGTGTCCAACGACTTTTCCAAAACTAAGTTCAACCCCCAAAGCTCATGTGAAAAGGGGCATTGTCCCACGACCTTTTGGTGGGGGTTTAAAACTGGCAAGGATGTTGCGGGAGCTTTTTCAATGCCCCCACTCTCGGTGGCTCAAAAACCCGAGGTCCGCACCGTGCTTGTCAGGCCATGTGTCACTTCTTTATGCGAAATGGCTTTTCCCCGCTCCCTTGCCACAATCGCTGGGGGGTGTGGGGGTGGAAATTTCCGCGTTTGCCACGTCAACAATGAGACGGTTAAATGGGAGGCCGAGCTGACACTGAAAAACAGCCCGGCGGGACGAAGCGGGTGGGGAACGGCGGAAGTTTCGAAATCAAAACCTCGGGGCCCTTTTTTAAAACAGGCAGTTTCCCGACCCGGGGGAGCTCTTTTTAAAAATTTCTGGGCGTCGAGGTTCATGAATGTGCCAGGCAAGGGATGTGCTCCGCCTACCGATCTTAAGGGGCCCGGGCCCGCAGATTTCGTCGTTTTTCGCACACCACCCTTTCCTGGCAAAGGTTTTTTGTCACCCCGCCAGCGCTCGGTTGTTGCGGAGGGGCCCCTCCCCAGCTTTCCCGAAATGTGTGGGGATGGTCTCCCAAAAAGATTTTAATTTTAAAAAGGCTTGGGTTTTTCTGGGCACGTAATGCCCCCAGAGGGCCTTTGGGGGGAAAAAGGGTCTGACCCTCCCTCCGTTTTGAAGAGCGTGCGCCCCCGGCCCGGGGGGCTTTAGAGCCCCCGTTCACCCCCAAAAGACATCCACCCAGCTCACCCCGTGGCGGGCCGAAAATATTTGCGGGGCCCTTTGGCCCTTTCTTATAGTCCAAAGTGTCGGTGGTAAAAGGGGCTTTTTTCCCGGGCACCCGATGCAAGGGCAACGCCCCTTGAAAAATTTTAGATGACAAGTGTTTTGGGCCCGGGCAGGCAAGGCTTTTTTGGCAAAGAAAGCCTGCTCGGCATTTGTATTGGGGGCAGGCGAGGGCCATGACGTGGCGGGAAAACCCCTCTGTGTCCAAACCCGAAGGAAAAGGGAAATTTTTCCCAAAGGGCAAAAGCCCGGCCCAAAGGCCCACAAATTTGGCTTTTTGGGTTTGGGATGGTTTTTGGGGTTGGGAAATGTTTCTTCTGTCCCAAAAACCCGGTAGACAGAAAGGGTGGGTGCTAGACTGGGCCCCTGTACGGCGTGCCGGTCGTTAAAAATGGCGGGAGGGGAAGGGGTAGGGTGGGTCTTGTGGTGTGGGTGGTTTTGGGGGGCGGTGGAGGCTGAAGCGGGGGCGGGTCCCTGATTTATGACTCTGAGAAAACATGGGGGAGCTGAGGAACGCTTGGTGGTGGCGGGGGGAGGAGGAAGGGGGAGACAGAGGGTTTTTGACAGTGGTTGGAGGGCCCCGCGTCGGTTTGGGCCTTTTTTTGGCCAAAGGGTTTTCCCCCATTTAAAAAATGCATTCGCTGCATGTGGGGCTTGCATGTTGGTGGTGGTTAACCCCCAAAAGGGTTTTTGCCTCTATTATGCGTTTCGGCCCAAAAGGGGGCATTTTGACATCGCTGGGTTTAATCAGAGGCTTTTCTCAAAGGGAAAGGGCCCCGGCTTGAGAGGTCCTGGGCCTTTTTTATGGCGTTAAATGAGGGCGGGGGTTTTCCGGAAATGGCTGGCGGAATTTATCAGCGGGGTTCTGCGACCCCCCTTCCCTTTTTGTGGCGGGACCCCTATTTTGGGCCCTACCCATCGTCTTCCCTCTTTACTGATGAAGCGCTTTGCCAAAACAAATTTTGCGGGGAAAAAACCCGGATGGATCCGCAAGTCATTAAACATAAACAAACCAGGTGGAAATTGGGGCGTCCCCGACAATTTTGCCCTCCAGAAGCTTTCGGCCCACAAACAAGGGGCAAATGAAAGGGGTTGCAGACCCCCCGGGTTTTTTTTCCGATTGACCGGGGTTCTTTTCCCCCTCTGATGGCATCAGTAATGGGCGTAGAGCAGACTAAATCATCCCCTTTTAAAACTTTTAACTTTTCCTTCTGACCCCAACCGCATTTTGTCATTTAAAGAGGTTTTTCAGGAAAATTTGGGTTTCCACGTGGTGGGTACAGAGTTGGGCATTTGGGCTGGCCCCTTTGCTTCATGTTGGGGCGGATGACGATTTATGCTGGGTGATGACATTTGTTTGGCCCGGAATGGGAGGACGAGGAGGTAAGGGCTGCCCCGGATTTCAGTTGCATTAAAACCCCTTTAAGGGGCAGATTTGGGGCCCCTGTTCATTAAAGGGGTTTCCCCGGGCCTGACCAGCGATGACAGGCTGCGGTCCCCGGGAACCCTGTTCCGGGGGCATGGTTTTTTGTTGCCCGCCCCTGGAAGGAGCCCTTCTCTGGGGACCTCTACCCCCAGTGCTTAAACCCCCCCTTTTTCTCGCTTACCACCTGAATTTGCTTTCCCTGTTAAGAAATAAAAAATTTGAGAAGGTAAAGAATAGTTTTGGGAAAATCTTTTTATTTAAAAAAGACGGGAAATTCACAGCTATTCTCAATCCCTCTAATCAAAACAAAATTTTCTTTGGGGGAAATTTAAATTTAATAAATCTGGACTGGGAAAAGTTCAAAAAACCGTATCTGTTATGTTTTGTATAATACAAAATTTTTTGGGGACCTTTAAAATTTACCCGTGGTGACTATAAAAATTTCCCGTTAAGATATAAGTGCAGCATTGAATGAAAAAAAGTGCAGTGCGCCCAAAATAAAAAAAACGTATCTGTTATAGATTCGGGGTTTATACAAGGGATTTTTTTTTGGACCTTTCTTTTACCTTGGTGACTATAAAAATTTCTGTATAAGATTTTAAGTGACGTATCTGAAAAAGAACAAAGCTGCGTGCGCCCCCAAAATCAAAAAAAAACCCTATTGTTATGATTCGGAAAGTACAAGGTATTTTTGGCCCCCTTTTAATTCAACCCGTGGGACTATAAAATTTTCTGTATAAGAAAATAAGTGCACGCATCTGAATGAACAAAACTGCAAAGCGCCAAAGTAAAAAAACACTTTCTTTATAATTCGGTGATACAAGGTATTTTTTGGACCTTTCAATTCCAAATGTGGGGGACTATAAAATTTTCTTTTATAAAATATAAATGCAAGTTATCTCAATTAACAAATTGGGGGCTGGGCAAAAGTGCAAAAAACACGTATTGTTATAAAATTTGATGATACAAGGTATTTTTGGACCTATAAAACCGTGCTGAATACAAAATTGTGGATTTAAAAATTTAAGTGCAAGGTGGATATATCAAAAAAAGGTGGAATGGGGTTTAAAAATTTAAAAAAAAACCCAATTTTGAAAAAGTATACTGTAATTTAAAAATGGAGTTTTGCACCCAACAAAAAAAACCCCATTACTACCACTCATACCCTTAAAAAGATACAGCCCTACTATACATGTCAGTGGAGTAATCGGGCCCCCATAAAGGGCGGCGCCGCTTTTAAAAACGATGTATCACTGTGTGGTATATTGAAATTCTATTAATCCCCGCTATCCCCAACCCGGGTTTTCCCCCCTGTAATTTTGGGTTATCAAAGGGGTTCAAAAAAAATCGCTGGTTTAAAAAAGGTACGCTATTTTTTAAAAGCAAAATACAAACTATTATAAATTTAATATACTGCCTATATGGATGGGATAAGAAAAATGATACTTAGTTTGGATTTTGAGGTATAATTAAAGATGATCCTCGCAGCTCCCTTTTGGATGCTGGCACCCAGGATGAGAGGGATTTCAGAGTAAATCATCTCGCTTCCCTTTAAAAACCCTTTCATGGGCCCCTTTGGGTGTATTACAATCAAGCCCCTATCGTTCCCATTGGGGATATATTGATTTATACCCATTGCCGGGTTCTGTATGACATGTGCGAAAGTTTCCCTGAATTTTTTCATTGGCGTTTCCCAATATTGTCTGCGCTGACCCGGGAAAAAAGAAAAAAAAAGTCATTTCCGGGTTTTGAGCCGGCAGGACGCATGCGGGATATCCAGAATCCCCAATGTCTCTTCACACC
>JAODAL010010322.1:0-105789 GCA_025379985.1 Phyllomedusa bahiana
GTTTTAAATTGTGTTCAATAAATCTCACAAGTGGTGATTTGGGGGCCTTTTTGCTCCCCTCCCACGGCTACAAAATAGTAATATTTCCTTTGCAAAGCTTTTACCCGGACCCTCGCAGGCGAAACCCTTCTGGAAATTTTTCGCGGCACAAACCCTTTCCTGGCTCTCCAAAGAAAGGAGCCACAAGCACAAGTTCAGGCTACATCCCTTCAAATCGAAAAGAAGCTAAACTGTGAGTAACCCCCTTTTTATTTTTTGCATGAAAAGCAAAATTCGGCCCGGTCCCACAGGGGGGAAAAAGGGAAACCTCCGGTGCCCCCGACCATGGGTACCTGCATTTGGGTTTTCGCAAAGTTCCCGCCCCCCCAAAGCCAACTCTTTGCCAAACACAGAGGACAATACTAAACTGCTGTGAAAAAAGTAAAATCTTTTTTTGGGATGCGCTAGGTTTTTCAGAGGGAGGACACCGAAGCTCCAGGCACCATACAAGTAGGGGTTTGCAGAGGTTGCAGGACCTCTGTCTGCTCGGAGGGCCCCCCAACACAAAAAGGGGGTTTGCAAGGTGGTGACCCGTCTGCTCCCCGGGGCCCCATAACGTAGGTTTGCAGAGGGCAGTGAATCCGTCTGCTCGGCCCAAAAACAGTAGGGTTAGCAAGGTCGTAATCCGTCTGCCCGGGGCCCCCTACACAGAGGGGTTTGCAAGGTGCAGGACATCCTCGCTCCGGGCCCCCTACACAGTAGGGGTTTGCAAGGGCAGGACACCGTCGCTCCAGGGGTCCATACACAGTAGGGTTAGCAAGGTGTGTGACATCCGTCGCTCCGGGGCCCCCTACACAGTAGGGTTACAGAGGTGCAGTGACAAAACCCTCGCTCTGGAGCCCCATACACATAGGTTAGCAAGGTCATTATATCCGTCTGCCCAGGGGCCCCATACACAGAAGTATTTAAAAAGGTGCAGTACATCCGTCTCCCAGGGGGCCCAAAAAACCCTTTGGGTTAGCAGAGGTGCAGTAACATCCTCTGCTCCAGGGGCCCATACACAGTAGGGGAGCAAGGTGCAGTGACATCCGCTGCTCCGGGGCCCCATACGCATAGGGTTAGCGAGGGGGCAGTACATCCGTCCCCCCCCGGGGCCCCATTTCACATAGGGGGTTTCAGAGGGGGGGTGACATCTCTGCTCGGGGCCCCATACACAGTAGGGTTAGCAGAGGGGAGTGACCTCCCCGCTCCGGACCCCATACACTAGGGTTAGCAAGGTCAGGACATCCACACTCCACCCCCTAACAGTGGGTTAAAAAGAGGGTTTAGTTAAAAATCGTTTCCCGGGGCCCAAAAGCAAGATTTTAAAAGAGGGCAGTGACATCTTCTGCTCCGGGGCCCCAACACATGGTTTTGCAAAAGGTGCAGGACATCCGTCTGCTCCCGGGGCCCCATACACAGTAGGGTTAGAGAGGTGCAGTGACATCTTCTGCTCCGGGGCCCCATACACAGTAGGGTTAGCAGAGGGGCATGACACCGCTGCTCCGGGCCCCCCTACACATTAGGGTTTTGCAAAAGGGCATAAATCCGCTGCTCCAGGAGTCCCATACCAATAGGGTTAGCAGAGGTGCAGTGACATCACTCTGCTCCGGGGGCCCCAACACATTAGGGTTTTTCAAGGTCAGTGACATCCATCTGCTCCGGACCCCTCACAGTAGGGTTTCAGAGGGCATTTACATCCTTTGCTCGGGGGGGGGCCCCCTACCATAGGGTAGCAGAGGGGCGTGACTCTGTCGCTCGGGGGCCCCCTACACGTAGGGGTTTGCAAGGTGTGGGGGGACCCCGTCCTCCGGGGGGGCCCCTACCATAGGGGGTTTGCAAGGTGAGTGAATCCCTGCTCCGGGGGCCCCCTCACAGTAAAGGGTTAGCAAAGGTGCAGTGACATCCGTCCTCCGGGCCCCAAACACAGTAAGATTACAAGTGCAGAGACCTCCGTCTGCTCCGGGCCCATACACAGTAGGGTTGCAAGGTGCATGACATCCGAATGCTCCGGGGCCCCAAACACATTTGGGTACAAGGGCATGACATCCATCGCTCCAGGGGCCCCCTACACATAGGGTTAGAGAGGGGCAGTGAATCCCTGCTCCGGCCCCATCACAGTAAGATTAGCAGAGGGCAGGACCTCCGTCTCCTCGACCCATACCAGTAGGGTTTTGCAGAGGTGTATGACTCTGTCCCTTTTCCCCGGGCCACAACCCCATAGGGTTTTGCGAGGTGCTGACACTTCTGCTCGGGGCCCCATACACAGTAGGGTTAGCAGGGTGCAGGACATCCCGCTCTGGGGGCCCCCCAAACATATTTTAGCAGAGGTGCATAACATCCGTCTGCTTGGGCCCATACACAAAGGGTTAGCAGAGGTGTAGTGACATCCTCTGCTCCAGGGCCCCATACAAGTAGGGTTTGCAGAGGTTAGTGACAATTTCCCTCTGCCCAGGGCCCATACACATAGGGGGAGCAGAGGTGCAGTGACACCGCCTCCGGGCCCCATACAACGAGGAGGTTTTGGGCAAAGAGTGCATTTGAATCCTCTGCTCCAGGGCCCCCTAACATAAGGGTTTGCAGAGGTGCCCCTTGCATCCGTCCGCTCCAGGCCCCATACACTAGGGGTTTGCAAGGGGCAGTGACATCCATCTGCCCGGGGGCCCCATACAATAGGGTTAGCAGAGGTGCAAGGACACCCCCCTTTTCCGGCCCATAACACATGGTTTTCCTGTTTGTTTAGACACATGTCCCGGTCGCCCCCTGGGGGCCACAGCCGCCAACAATACAAACCGCAGTTCGAAATATCCCCACCCTGTTTTCCCCAAAAACCAAAATAAACCCAACCTTTTTAAATAACCCTTTTACCCCCTACTCAACGATGGATATGTGGCAACCACCCACACACCCCTTTTAAACCCGCTTTCCACGCACCCCCACGGACTTTTTTTTTGAGCTACGCACGCGCCCATAAATAGAAAGTGGTCATAATAATGTGACTGGAGGTGTACTATCAATATGCCACAAATGTCCTACCTATGATCACCACTTTAAAGTCCGACCTCTATTAAACAAATCTGTAATCTCTTATGTGCAAGTGGCTTCTGTTGAAGGAACCTGTATCTGTATTTGCATTCGGTCGGCAAATATTATCTTACAAGAAAACAGACAAAAGGGCAAAGGAAATCTTTGTCCTACAAGTCCCTCAGTGATGGGAGAACTGAGCAAATTTGTTTAGGGGCAAAAAACACATGTAAGATAAGAAAAAGTCGTCCGCCTACCTCCCCGATAGAAGGAATTGTTAGAACAGTGATAAATCCTAACACCTCCGCTCATTCATCAGTATTTTTCCCCCAAGCATTCAATTCTACTCCGATCTCCACTAAGGACTCTGCAATATGCAACCAGATCTGCCATAGGTATTTTCAGGGCCCCATACACACTGAACATCTGGGCCCCCACCCATTACCAGTTCCTATTTTGAACCATGTCAGTTGGCCCCTTTCTGCTTTCATTTGATCAGGGTCCCTGACAGGAGCAGGACTGGGACAAGATATTCTGGTGCCTTAGGCAACTAAGGCGCATGGCGCCCCCCCAATGGAAAATTCACCCACTCCATGACTCCTTGTGCCCCCTTTTTGTGCATGGGATGAAGTGGAGCCCTATGCAGTCTCCTATCTTCGCCCACTTGTCACCACTGCCCTAGACAGGAGTATAGCCAAAACTGCCCTAATGGTGCTCCTGTATGGAGCCAAGGATTGGCCGTATTACATGGGGATTTAGTTTAAAGGGGTTTTGCCACGAAGTAAAATTGACGTGGGAAGTTTGTAAATTAAATAATAAACATTTTCCCCATTCATTATTATTAAAAATTCTGCACCGTTTTTGTTTTAGCTGATCCTTTAGTGATCCATTGTTTACAGCTCGTCTCCAGGGGATACGACCAGGGCTGAGAGCTCCCCAGTCCTGGTCACGCATGCTCAGACATCACCGCTCCTCTCAGGCAGCTACTGAGTGTTCAAACCCCAGGTGCTGTCATTCTACTCCCTCTCTACGTAACCCTCCTGTAGCATGTTAATCCATTCGTCATTATCACCTAGTATGCAAATAGAACATACAAAAAAGAAAAAAAACCCCAATCAGGTCTTGTGCATTGATAAGAATGAAATAAAAAATCCACAGGTTTGGTTCATGCAGGGATTTGAACCGAGGACCCTTGTGCCTGGAGGCAAAATTTGACCTCAGAGCCTACAATGTAGCTACTTGCAGTTCTACACATAAACAGACCTTTTTTTTGAGTGAAAGGCCTGGCGATGTCATCCTGCTGGGTCACATGATTGCAATTCAAACAAATACACCACGCCCCCTTCTGAGCACACAGAGCTGAAAAGCTGGATACAGAAGGTATGAAATGAAATCGTGGCAAAACCCCTTTAAAGTACTGGATCCTGAATTTTACACTGTAAAAGGGTTAACTTTAGAAGATGAGCCCTGAAGTCCAAAAAATAGTACATGCCCCCATGCAATCAATGGATTTTTATAAATATGCCTTCCTGAAGCTGAGGTCAGCCACACATTTCAAATATTCTATGTATGTATGGTTAATATATGTTAATATGGGTAATATAAATTTAAAAATATACGGTAAATATATGTATATATGGATGATTTATGCATATTTGGGTAATATACATATATAAAGATAATATAAATATATATATGAGTCATATATGTGTATATATGTGTATATGAATAATATATGTATATAATGATAATATAAATATATATGGGTAAAATGAATATATATGAGCAGGACTTGGGACAAGATATTCAGGTGCCCTAGTCAAATAAGGCATATAGTGCTTTCAATTGCAAAATTCAGCCCACTCCATACCTCCTTACAGCCCCTTCTTGCCTTGGATGATGTGGCTCCCTAGGCGGTCGCCCACCTCTGCTTACTTACTGTCCAAGATGCTGGCTGGACAGGAATGAATCTCACATAAAGTAGTAGGGAAACCACATCCACAACCTGCCCTTTTCCTGTCATGCACCAATTCTTGCACCACTGTGCAATTTAGGGCCAATTGTGCCCGCATCCTCCACCATATGTGAGACTCACTCATGACCAACCTCCATCTTGGACAGTCTAGGGGGTCACTTAAGATCACGGATCGCTGGTTATGACACATGATACTCAGACCACTTGGTATATTTCCAAACTGGCCTCAGTCAGCTTTATTCTACCACACGAAAAGGTACAGCAATTCAAACCACAAATACAACCTAGTCCGTGTGGCCACTAACTTCACACACAGGCCCTCTCTAACGTGGTAGGGAATATGTGCCCAGCACCTCCACCATATGTGTTTCACCAGCCACCACTGGTTCGGGAGGAGGGTAAATAAGAACCTTCTCCTCGGCTCTGCTTTTGCTCCACACACCTTGGTAGTGAATCCCCCTCACTCTGAACACACGAACAATTGCAAAACTTTTGACAAGACTGAGTTTGATATAATTTTTTTAACCCATAGTATGAAAGTTAGGTTAATAATATAACTTAGATTACAAAATCTTCAGTTTAATTCCCATTAGTTGATGCAGGGATGAATACCCCCCCACATCAAAAACAACTGCATCTAGTATTCTCTATGACCTCTGTGATTTTTAAGTACAGCTCCAAGTCTTCTGGGCATGGAATGAACAAGTTGGCGACATTGCAACATCTATTTTTTCCAACTGTTCAAGAACAACCTCTTCTAGAGCCTGGATGCCGGATGGAGGGTGATGCTTGACTTGTCTCTTCAGAATTCCCCAAAGGTGCTCGACTGGGGTCAGATCAGGAGACTTGGCCACTGAATCACTTTCACCCTGTTCTTCTTTAGAATTGCAATAGTGGCCTTCGATGTGTGTTTTGGATCATCACGTTGGAAATGTACACGACAATCAAGGGCCCGGAGTGATGGCAGCATCTTCTCTTTCCATATAGAGCCCTACACCTATGAATTTATTATGCCATCAGTGAAATGGCCCTGCCCTGACTAATTGGCAGGACAGGGAGTCGATGGCTCCCTGCTCCACCATGGGTTTTAACTGCTTGCACATCCTAGTGTTCCAGGCATATGTTCCAGATTCTTGGGACATACATTCACCATCTGGGGCCTCTATGCTTGCATGCAGGGCCATCTTATTCATTGGGCACACTGGGCAGTTGCCCGGAGGCCCAAAAAGTATAGGGGCCCCAGATGGCCAATGTATGTCCTAGGAATCTGGAGCACATGTCCTGGAAAATCATAGTGGAGCAGGGAGCCATCGACTCCTTGCCCTGCCCTGTCAATTAGTCTTGTAGGATGCCTATAAGACATCAGCAGGATGTCCCAACATAGGTGGTGAGACGATGTGGTTAGTGGCATGGCCTCACATAGTGTTACGTTTGGGTGTGGTTAGAGGCATGGCCTCATGTGAAGGGAAGGGTCTATTGCGCTGTTATGCCTGGGGTCTATAATGCTCTTCAGGCGGCCCTGGCTGCAGGAGTGCTGCAGTGTCCGGTAGCTACATATCGTTGATGGCCTAATAGATTCATAGGTTTACGACTCTATATGGAAAAAGAAGATGCTGCCATCACTCCGGGCCCTTGATTGTCTCATACATTTCCAACATTTTCAGCTCCGTGCTCTGTCAATTTGTCTTATCGGTTGCAGGCTGCATACAAGATGTCCATGGGGTGTCCAACATAGGTGGTATGACAATATGGGTCTGCTTAGTGATGGTTCCTGGCATGGCCTCACAAAGTGTCATGGTTGGGTGTGAATAGGGGCATGAATTGGTCTGATTTCATGTACTTGGGCAGGAGTATGAGTGGCGGTAGAATCGGGGAGCTACATTCCATTGATGCCACTGGTTGGTGTGCACCTTGACAATGACACCTTGTGCATGACAATGACCCCAACACACATCTAAGGCCACTGTTGCCTTTCTGAGTAAGAACAGGCTGAAGGTGAGTTAGTGATCAAGAGGTCATTCTTGAAGACTCAAAAAAGTTAATGTTGCAATATGGCGCCCAATTGTCCATTCCTCAGGGCTGTGGAGTCGGCAAGCCAAAGCCCCGACTCCGACTCCTCAATTCCCAAACCTCCGACTCCTGACTCCCTCATTCACGGGGCATGTTTAAGTGATAACTTTACTGTAGTAAAATGGTAACATCAGGCTTTTTATCACTTTATGATAGAATAATCAAGCTATTTAGGTAGAACAGACACTGACAATCAAAAGTGTAACACTGTTCTGATCTTTTGAATGTGTAGAAGAGATCTGGGATCAGATTTTGGTCAAGATATGATTGAATCTGATTCAGAGCCCAGAAGGATTCAGGCAGAGCTGAAAACCAAAGGCAGATTTCCCAAATACTAACAAAATAATAAAAATTAACATTTGATTTTTTAGGAGCAAAACAGTAACAATGCAGTTACAGGAAAGAATCTGCAGAACTAAGCAGATGCTAAATACTTGCAAGTCACATTTATGTATAAGATAGGTAAGATGACTGTATATAAAATTGCTCTTTGCACTGCATCAAACTAACTGGACCAACTTATTATATATTTTGGGAGTCTGAGTCGGTCCATTTTATGACGACTCCGACTCCACGTCTCCACCTCCACCGCCCTGCATTCCATGCCTAGAAGACTTGGTGCTATCCTTAAAAATCACAGAGGTCATACAAAATACTTGATATAGAAGTTTTAGAGGTTGAGTGTATCCATCTTTGCATCAACTAAAAAACTGGAAATTTTGGAATCTTACTTTCATGTTATGGGTAAAAAAAGATATACTGTGACACAGTCTTGCCAAAATTTTGGAAATTGTTCTTGTGTTTGGTAAGATATTGATTACAATCTTGCTTATACAAGGGGGTGTACTAATATATGCTGAGCACTGTATATACTGGTATCTTGGCCAAGGAAAGGACTGCAGCCTGTATGCAATATAGTAAATATCATATGCTGGTGGGATATGGGACCTATCGGGGTCAATAGAACAGAACACAAAAGAACAGGGGTCTGCAACGTCGGCCCTCCAGCTGTTGGGACTCCCATCATGCATTTATATATTCTAGATCAGTGGGCATGATGGGAGATGTAGTTTCCCAATAGCTGGAGAGCCACACGTTGCAATAGAGATTTAGGCTCCTACTACTTTGCTCCTCTCCTGTTGGTTTTGGTTGGGTTAGAGCCTGAGAGTCTTGTTTCCTACAGAGCGATCTTGGTGAATCAAGTGGCCCTTTGCGTCATCGTGTCAAGTGCGGTCATCTGTGGAATCGTAATGTTCACATTCTACGTGAACTGTGATCCTGTTCTCGCTGGATACGTCTCTGCTCCCGACCAGGTGGTTATATAGTCACTTATTCAAGGAGTTAAAAGTATTATCGGCTGTTATAAAAATATTACTTTATTTTAAGCTAAATTCTCATGAACAGAGTAATCATTTACAGGATACTTGTATTTTATTCATAGAGTGATTGAAACAGTATCTCATAGAATTGTTGGATCTATCGACATAGTTTATTGTAGATTAGTAGATACCCCGTCCCAGGATGGTGAATGCAATAGAAAATGCATCCGCTTATTTTCACAGTCACAGGCAGCTTCAGACTCACACTGCTTCGACAGACTGTGGGTGGTTCTATAGCAGCAATTAGAATATTTGTTTCCTCTATAACTAGCTGAGCGTTACAGTGACAAAAGTGCAGGAGATTTAATATGTAGTAAACAAAGAATACAGAGCTCCAAGGAGTGAAAATAAGTGCTTATCAAAGGTTAAAAAAAGCTAATCTTGTTAGAGATAAAGACTCTGCTCCTTCCAACCATGGTGACGTCACTTCCTGCTCTCTGTCTACTGTAGTCAGGAAGGGAGATATTGACGGTAACCTAGAGACACTTGAGTGTACTCAGAGCAGATAAAATCTCATTTATCTCCTGACGAGGGCAATATCAAAGAGCAATGTATTTAGTAAAACGCTTCATTTACGCATGTACCTTTCCCTGCACATTGAAAACTAATCATTGTAGTGAGAAAACCACTTTAAGGGCAGAGTTCTTGTCCCAGAGCAACGACTGCAATATATGTATATAACGATTTCTATAAATAAATAAATATAAATATACACACACACACACACGCACATCTTCCACACTGCTGAGTGCAGAGCACAGTGGAGTGAGTTTTGATGAGACTTCTTCCCTACTGCTTCTTATTGGTCCTATCCATATTATGCTGGGTATTGCTGTGCAGAGTTTTAATGTGGGAGTTGACTGTGAATGGTCCAGGAGGCGCTCTCTTTACACTAAAACGGGGGGTTGAATATTTATAATTAATCGGGCCATTTTTTTGTGAAAACCCCTTTGGGGATCTTGACCTCCGGGGATCTGCGTCTTGGTAGACCGGTATTGGCAAATCAATCTTCGGGCACATAGTCTTTTAACCTGGCCTCAGCCAGCTTTATTGAGGCACGGGAAAAACAAAAAATATAAACAAACTCCTCGGCCTCTACCACTGCTCAAACACATTAGATTGCCTCTCTAACCTGTGGTCTGGATCTATCATCCAGCACCACCAGCAACCAGTCTCCACTGGTTCCAGTTTCCTCAAGCCTGGGGGTTAAGAGCCTCCTCTCACAAGCTCCACTGCTGCTCCAAACTGCAGCTAACCACACCCCCTGATCACCTGGAGTAGGAGGCCTTTAATAGGTCTCCAGAGACTGACCCAATACCTGGGCTGGACCAGGGGGATCTGGAACGGGGGAAAACAGCCCCCCACCCATCTGCAGCTTTTGGGAAGCCAACCCATAATGGCTGGATATCAGCCATCCCTACATTACCCTATGGTCGCATCCTTTGCCCCTACAAGTTAATATAATATATAATTTTCTTGAAATATATATATATATATATATATATACTGATTGGGTTAAGAATTTTCTTTTGTTCATTCACTTTAGCAGAAGGATCTGGGCTAAGCTCTCCAAGATGTTAGGAGCAACCTCCCAACCAAGTTCCTTCATAACTGTCTTCAAGCACCTAGAAGAATAGGCAAAGGGTGGTCACACCAAATATTGATCAGATTCAGATTTCTCTTTTCTCATTCAGCTTAGCAGAAAGATCTGGGCTCAGTTCTCCAAAGTGTTCGGAGCAAACTCCCGGTTGAGATCCTTCAAACTGTTTCCAATTACCTAGAGGAATTAGCAAAGGGTGATCATACCAAATACTGATTGGATTTAGATTTCTCTTTTATTCATTCAGATTAGCAGAAAGATCTGGGCTTAGTTCTCCAAGATGTTAGGAACAACCTCCCCACTGACTTCCTTTCTGTTTATTCACTTTCCATTTTATTAATAAAATAACAATAACAATAGTAATAATAATAATGAGAAGAAGAAGAAACCATTAACAATTCCATTTTTGAAATCACAATTTTTTGTGATTTGCTAGTAAAGTTAGTGTAGGGAATCACAAGATAATGAAAACCTTTGGCATAGGTTGCGAGCTTGTGTATTTTGGCCATAATACCAGTGCATACCTCATGGTTGATACTTTTTTCAGTATGCAGTTCTGCCCTGGGGAGCAAAGGGTGTCAGTATTTTGCAGAACAGTGTGCAGTCACAGCTGGCAGGGTGTAATGGTGAAGTAAAATGACAGGTCTGTGGACCTTCACAGGAGCATAACTAGAATTCAAAGAGCCCCATAGTAAAACGAGATGGGGCCCCACCAGCTAATGACAATCAACTAAAATACCAGCATAAAGTACAATAATTAACCATATAAAAAATAGCACCATATATCAGGGAACCCACACAGTAGAGCTGGAGAGAAGAAACCCACCAACTATTTGTTCTCTACAAAAAAAAAAAAAACAATGTTCTTGTACCTGAATGGGACCCCTCAACCTCTGGACCCCTTAGCAGGCACCATGAATGCTATGGTTATACCCTTGGGTCTTTATTAGACTCCCGGCCGCTATGACTGCCAGCCGGCACCTTGCAATTGCCAATTTGGAGGTGGGAGTGATAAGATGCCGCATTCACACTCACCGCACCATCTAAGTAGTTCAACGACTAGGATTGGAGTTATCTCCGGTCCTGGAGACTGAAGGCAGGTGCTAGTTGTAACTAAGAGCCGGCACCTCCCCTATGTAGATGGGGCTTAGCTCCATACCTGCACTCCCTTACTGATAGTAAGAGGTAAGCACTCTAGGTGCTCGCTCAGCTCTGCACACCCATCGTCTGACTTCTATTTGCAGCCTTTTTTCCACACCGGCCTAAAACTTTTGCACAGTCCCCTATGACCCGTAATACTTTCTTAGCGACATATCAGAGTGTGGAGATTTATTAAGGTGGATTACAATTGTTTCATTCTCAAAGAACAAATCTGTCATAATCTCAGTCAAGTGACATCGTTAATCCGGGATTTAGAACAGCTGCGGCAATTAATGACTGCTTTCTCCTAGTACATTCCATACCTGGTGCTGGAGATATTTGAACAGTATCCAGGTATCCCCGGTCTGTTCCTGGCCTGTGCATACAGTGGGACCCTCAGGTACAGTGACTCCTGGACATCATCTATAGCAGTTTCTATAATGTATGATACTCTTTTCCCTCATCTTCTTTATACTTTATACCCCTGCAGCACAGCATCTACCAGCATCAATGCCATGGCGGCCGTGACGGTGGAAGACTTCATTAAACCCAGCAGGCCACATATATCTATGAAAAGGTTAATACTCATTTCAAAGGGACTGTGTGAGTATTTTATATCGGCTAATCTAAGTAATTTTGGATTTTTTTACATTCTGTGGTTGTTTTTTTACATTAATTTTTAAGGTTCCACTAGGTATATTACTTCCCCTCTGTGAGCTCTGATAGCACAGCAGAGAGAGAATCGCTTGATGGTCCTTCTTTCTGGCTGGCTATGGCCTGAGAGGTGTTAGCATTACGAGCAACAACTCCCTCTAGTGCAGAAGAAGATTACCCTATTTTATTTCATGTATTGCTCATGATCTAGTCTAATCTTCTCTATCTCTGTGCAAAGAACAATAGAGCAACTATAATGTTATTACCTACTATTTGTAATGCGACTACATAGAGGTAAGCACCAAATGCATAAAGGGGGGGGTTAGTCTCCCAGCCCTTCAGGGTTTTACTCACAGCCAACTGGTTCTTTTAAAGGGGCACTTCCATCAAAATTTTGCTTTTTACTATTACAAGCAAAAAGCGACTATTAAAATTTTTTTTTTTTTTTTGTTTTTTTTAAAAAAAAATATAATTTTTTAATTCCCCTTGTATATTACACTCCTCTGACTTTCCCCTCGTGAGCTCTGATTGCCCCGCAGTAATAGGGGGCTTTGGTCCTCTTCTGGTTGGCTATGGCCTGAAGGTGATAACATTTTTCAGCAACAACTCCCCTTTTGCAGAAGAAGATTTCCCCATTTTTATTTTATGAAATTTCTTTTGATCACTAATCTTCTTACCCTGTGCAAAGAACAATAAGCAACTACAATGCTATTTCCACTATTTGTAAAGCACACATAGAGGGTAAGCACCAAATGCAGTAAAGGGAGATTAGTCTGCCCAGCCATTCAGGAGTTTTATCTCACAGCCTAACTGGTTGCTTTTAAAAGGACACTTCCATCAAACATTTTCTTTTCACATATTGACAAGCAACAGGCAACTATTATATGGATTTTTTTTATTCGGTGTTTGTTTTTTTATATATATAATTTTTTTAAGTTCCCCTCTGTATATTACACTCTCTCTGACTTCCCCTCTGTGAGCTCTGATTGCCCAGCAGTGAGGGGATCTCTTGATGGTCCTTCTTTCTGGTTGGCTATGGCCTGAGAGGTGTTAGTATTATCAGCGACAACTCCCTCCCTAGTGCAGAAGAAGATTACCCCTTTTTTCTTAATGTATTGCTGATGATCTAGTCAATCTTCTCTATCCCTGTGCAAAGAAAAAATATAGCAACCAATATTTTATTACCTCATTATAATGACAACTACATAGAGGTAAGCAGCAGATGCAGTACTGCCCAGCCATTCAGGAGTTTTATCTCACAGCCTCTTAAAACTTTCCTCTTTAAAAGACATTCCATCAAACATTTTCTTTTCACATATTGACAAGCAACAGGCGACTATTATGGATTTTTTTTATTCGGTGTTTGTTTTTTTATATATATAATTTTTTAAAGTTCCCCTCTGTATATATCTCTCTCTCTGACTTCCCCGCTGTGAGCTCTGTTGGCACAGCAGTGAGGGGATCTCTTGATAGTCCTTTTGTCTGATTGACTAGGGCCTGAGAGGTGATAACATTGTCAGCAACAACTCCCTCCCTAGAGTAGAAAAAGAATACCCCATTTTTATTTCATGTATTGCTATGATCTAGTCTCATCTTCTCTATCCCTGTGCAATGAACAATATAGCAACCAATATTTTATTACCTACTATTTGTAATGAGACTACATAGAGGTAAGCAGCAGATGCAGTACCTGCCCAGCATTCAGGAGTTTTATCTCACAGCCTAACTGGTTGCTTTTAAAAGGACACTTCCATCAAACATTTTCTTTTCACATATTGACAAGCAACAGGCGACTATTATATGGATTTTTTTTCTTTATTGAGTGGTTGCTTTTTATATCATTTTTTAAAGTCCCCCTTTGTATATTACTCTCTCTGACTTACCCTTTGTGAGCTCTGATAGCGCAGCAGAGAGAGGATCACTTGATGGTCCTACTTTCTGGTCGGTTCTGGCCTGAGAGGTTTAAGTATTATCAGCAATAACCTGATAAGTGTAAAGAAACCTCCTTCAAAAAAGTATCAGGGCCCCAAAAACAGAAGACAACCTCCCTTGGAGCTGACTTTAGTCACCAGATATACTATAAGGCCCACTTTGAACTGGACATGCACATGTCCTATAGAAGGGGAGCCCTCAGAAAGAGGATGGGGCCTCAAAATAATTGACTCTGGTGGGCCAAAGGAACTTCAGACTAACATTGCCCACATAAGAGAGACTGGAGCATAATTTACTAAAAATGTTCCTTCTGGCGATGATAGAAAAGTGTCAGGACTCCTGGGCATCATAGCTACTATGTACGGGGCATCAGAACTGGAGCAATGGAAGAAGGCGTCTGGACTGATGGATCATGTTTTCCATGATGTAGATGGCTAGGTACATATGAATCACTTGGGGAAGAGATGGCACCAGGATGCATTATGGGATTAAGACAAGATGGCGGAGGCAGCGTGATGGGCAATGTTCTGCTGGGTGGTCCTGGCATCATGTAGACGGCTGAGTGTGTGTGCGTCACTTATGTGTAGAAGAGATGACCCCAAAGTGCACTATGGGAAGAAGACAAGATGGAGGAGGCAGTGTGATGGGCGGTGTTCTATTGCGGGGTTCTAGCATCATGTGGACGACTGGGTGCGTCACTTACCTGGGGAAGAGATGGTGCCAGGATGCATCTTATGAAGCCATAAGGATGATAGAATGGCTTATAGAGCTAAGAGACAGGATTGTGTGGAGGCGCCGATCTGGAGAAGGGTGAAAAACATTTCTCCTGTAGATCTCAAAATTCCAAACTGCATAATGGCCTCCATAATCTTTAAAAGGAAGAAGTTTGGAACAACCAGAATTCTAAAGCTGGCCGCACCAGCGAACTAAATAACTGGGATAGAAGGGCCTTGGTAAGAGGGGTGAAGAACCCAATAGTCACTCTGGTTGATCTCCAAAATTCTGCGGATGAAACTTTGTTAGCAGAGGTGCAGTGACATCTGTCTGCTCTGGGGCCCCTACACAGTAGGGTTAGCAGAGGTGCAGTGACATCCGTCTGCTCAGGGCCCCATACACAGTAGGGTTAGCAGAGGTCCCAGTGACATCCTCTGCTCAGGGCCCCATACACAGTAGGGTTAGAAATGGGTGCAGTGACATCCGTTGCCCCGAGGCTCCATACACAGTGGGTTAGCAAGAGGTGCAGTGACATCCGTCTGCCCCAGGCCATACACAGTAGGGTTAGCAGAGGTGCAGTGACATCCGTCTGCTCTGGGGCCCATACACAGTAGGGTTAGCAGAGGTACAGTGACATCCATCTGCTCTGGGGTATGCAGTAGGGTTAGCAGAGGTGCAGTGACATCCGTCTGCTCCAGGCCCATACACAGTAGGGTTAGCAGAGGTGCAGTGACATCCGTCTGCACTGGGGCTCCATACACAGTAGGGTTAGCAGAGGTGCAGTGACATCCGTCTGCTCCAGGTCCCATACACAGTAGAGTTAGCAGAGGTGCAGTGACATCCGTCTGCTCCGAGGGCCCATACACAGTAGGGTTAGCAGAGGTGCAGTGACATCTGTCTGCTCCGGGGCTCCATACACAGTAGGGTTAGCAGAGGTGCAGTGACATTCGTCTGCTCCAGGCCCCACACACAGTAGGGTTAGCAGAGGTGCAGTGACATTCGTCTGCTCCAGGCCCCATACACAGTAGGGTTAGCAGAGGTGCAGTGACATCTGTCTGCTCCGGGGCCCTTACACAGTAGGGTTAGCAGAGGTGCAGTGACATCCGTCTGCTCTGGGGCTCCATACACAGTAGGGTTAGCAGAGCAGAGGTGCAGTGACATTCGTCTGCTCCAGGCCCAAAACACAGTAGGGTTAGCAAGGTGCAGTGACATCCACCTGCTTCGGGGCCCATACACAGTAGGGTTAGCAGAGGTGCAGTGACATTCGTCTGCTCCAGGCCCCATACACAGTAGGGTTAGCAGAGGTGCAGTGACATCCGTCTGCTCTGGGGCCCCATACACAGTAGGTTAGCAGAGGTACAGTGACATCCATCTGCTCGGGGTATCCCAGTAGGGTTAGCAGAGGTGCAGTGACATCCGTCTGCTCGGGGCCCCAAAACACAGAAGGGTTAGCAGGGTAGACAGGACATCTGGCTGGTCCGGGGCCCCATTCACAGTAGGGTTAGCAGAGGTGCAGTGACATCCATCTGCTGGGGGGCCCCCATACACAGTAGGGTTAGCAGAGGTGCAGTGACATCCATCTGCTCCGGGGCCCCATACCCATGGGGTTAGCAGAGGTGCAGGGACATCCGTCTGCTCCAGGCCCTTTACACAGTAGGGTTAGCAGAGGTGCAGTGCATCCGTCTGCACTGGGGCTCCATCACAGTAGGGTTAGCAGAGGGCAGTGAACCCGTCTGCTCCAGGCCCCATACACAGTAGGTTAGCAGAGGTGCAGTGACATCCGTCTGCTCCAGGGCCCATACACAGTAGGGTTAGCAGAGGTGCAGTGACATCCGTCAGTTCCAGGGCCCATACACAGTAGGGTTAGCAGAGGTGCAGTGACATCAGTCTGCTCTAGGACCCCATAGACAGGAGGGTTGGCAGAGGTGCAGTGACACCTGTCTGCTCCGGAGCCCCATGCACAGTGGGGTAGCAGGGGTGCAGTGCCCATCCGCTGCTCTAGGACCCATAAAACAGTAGGGTTAGCAGAGGTGCAGGGGACATCCTTCTGCTCCGGGGCCCCTTACACAATAGGGTTACCAGAGGTGCAGGGACATCCGTCTGCCCCGGGGCCCCATACACAGTGGGGTTAGCAGAGGTGCAGTGACATTGTCTGCTCCGGGGCCCCATACACAGTAGGGTTAGCAGAGGTGCAGTGACATCCGTCTGCCCCGGGGGCCCATACACAGTAGGGTTAGCAGAGGTGCAGTGACATCCGTTGCTCCGGGACCCCATACACAGTAGGGTTAGCAGAGGTTGCAGTGACATCCCTGCTCCGGGGCCCATTACACAGTAGGGTTAGCAGAGGTGCAGTGACATCCGTCTGCTCCGGGGCCTAATACACAGTAGGGTTAGCAGAGGTGACTTGACATCCACCTACCCGGGGCCCCATACACACTAGGGTTAGCAGAGGTGCAGTGACATCTGTCTGCTCCGCGGCCCCATACACAGTAGGGTTAGCAGAGGTGCAGTGATATCCGTCTGCTCCAGGGCCCATACTCAGTAAGGTTAGCAGAGGTGGCATGACATCCGTCTGCTCCGGGGCCCCATACACGTAGGGTTAGCAGAGTGCAGTGACATCCGTCTGCCCCGGGCCCCATACACAGTAGGGTTAGCAGAGGTGCAGTGACATCCGTCTGCTCCGGGGCTCCATACACAGTAGGGTTAGCAGAGGTGCAGCGACTTCCGTCTGCTCCAGGGCCCCATACTCAGTAAGGTTAGCAGAAATACCAACACCCTGCGGCCGAAAGCCAGTAATCATCCCAACTCTGATAAACCAGCAACGAGAGTTTTACGTGCAGACATCAACACATCTTATGTACCCACCAAGGCAGCGCACCACACAGGACTTCCTTCATGAGCTACATGCTGCAGTCGCCAAAAGTAGGAAGCGGTCATAATGATGTGACTGGACTGTGTAGTCTTGATAGGGTTAAAATTTCAGCGTAATCCAAAGATGTGATAACAAGCTTACAATGTGGGGGAATCGGAAGCACTGACGCTCTGCTTTCCTCCTCAGCTCTGCTCTATGGCTGCTTGTGCATCACTGTAGCCGCCTTATCGTCATTTCTAGGAGGTGGAGTCCTACAGGTAACAGTACATAAAGTTGGGCGTAAAGGGAACATTGGGGCCTTATGCATGAAAACTGTTTAGCAGTAAGACTGTCTTTGTTGCCCTTAGCAACCAATCAGAGCCCAGAACCACCAATCAGAGGCCATGCAACCAATCAGAGCTCACAGCAACCAATCAGAACCCATAGCAACCAATCAGAGCCCATAGCAGCCAATCAGAGCCCAGAGCCACTAATCAGAGCCCATAGCAACCAATCAGAGCTCTTAGCAACCAATCAGAGCCCATAACAACCAATCAGAGTTCATAACAACCAATCAGAGCCCAGAGCCACTAATCAGAGCCCAGAGCGACCAATCAGAGCTCATAAGAAGCGGAGACCATAATGATCAATCAGAGCTCATAGCAACCAATCCGAGCACATATCAACCAATCCGAGCTCATAGCAACCAATCCGAGCCCAGAGCAACCAATCCGAGCTCATAGCTACCAATCAGAGCCCATAGCAACCAATCAGAGCCCATAGCCACCAATCAGAGCTCATAGCCACCAATCAGAGCTCATAGCCACCAATCAGAGCCCATAGCCACCAATCAGAGCCCATAGCCACCAATCAATCAGAGCCCATTGCCACAAATCAGAGCCCACAGCCACCAATCAGTGCCCATAGCAGCCAATCAGAGCTCATAGCAACCAATCAGAGCCCATAGCAACCAATCAGAGCCACAGCCACCAACCAGGGCCCATAGAAGCCAATCAGAGCCCATAGCAGCCAATCAGAGCTCAGCTTTCATTTCATATAGTGCTCGGGAAAAATGAACCCTGACCTCTGATTGGTTGCTATGAGCTTTGATTGGTCGCTATGGGCTCTGATTGGTTGATATGTGCTCTGATTGGTTGCTATGGGTTCTGCTTGGTTGCTATGGGCTCTGATTAGTTGCTATCGGCAACAAAGACAGTCTTACTGCTAGACTGTTTTCATACATAAGGCCTTATGACTCTCCACCATTGGTTTTTATGATCATGACTCCTAATTCTTCTTTCTCTCTTCTTCAGGGCTCGTTTACCATCATGGGAGTGCTCAGTGGCCCATTGCTCGGGGCTTTCATGCTGGGAATGTTCACGTCTACATGCAACACTCCTGTATGTCAGAGTACAAAAACTTCCATGTATATAGTATTATAGAAGAGAAGACGTATAATGTGTGACCGTACATAGCCAAAAGGGTTTCGACCTCTCAGTTGAGCAATCGGTGGGGGGCTGAGAATCCATAGCCCATTGCTCTAAACTTTAAGACTTGTTGCTTTGAAAGCTAAAATGTTCTTAAAACATTCAGCTCTTTTCACACTGTATCCACTGGAGGATTCCCCGATGTATATATCCAACATTTATAGAAAAGTTTTTGACTTAGCTTTAAGGAGCACTCAATTTTGTTCATTTAGTTCATTAGAAATTTTGCTTACCTGCAGCTGAATACAGGATTCCTCCCTGCTGCCGCTGCGTCATGTGACCTGCAGCTGAATACAGGATTTCTCACTGCTGCTGCTGGTCATGTGCCCTGCAGCTGAATACCCGGATTTCTCACCCGCTGCCACTGGGTCATGTGACCTGCAGCTAATACAGAATTTCTCAAATGTGCCACTGGTCATGTGACCTGCAGCTGAATACAGGATTTCTCACTGCTGCCACTGGGTCATGTGACCTGCAGCTGAATACAGAATTTCTCACTGCTGCTATTGTATCATGTGACCTGCAGCTGAATACAGGATTTCTCCCTGCTGTCACTGGGTCATGTGACCTGCAGCTGTATACAGGATTTCTCACTGCTGCCACTGGGTCCTGTGACTTGCACCTGAATACAGGATTTCTCACTGCTGCTGCCACTGGCTCATGTGACCTGCAGCTGAATACAGGATTTCTCCCTGCTGCCACTGGGTCATGTGATCGGCAGCTGAATACAGGATTTCTCCCTGCTCTCACTGGGTCATGTGACCTGCAGCTGAATACAGGATTTCTCCCTGCTGCCACTGGGTCATGTGACCTGCAGCTGAATACAGGATTTCTCCCTGCTGCTGCCACTGGGTCATAGGATCTGCAGCTCAATACAGGATTTCTCCCTGCTGCTGCCACTGGGTCATGTGACCTGCAGCTGAATACAGGATTTCTCCCTGCTGCTGCCACTGGGTCATGTGACCTGCAGCTGAATACACTATTTCTCACTGCTGCCACTGGGTCATGTGACCTGCAGCTGAATACAGGATTTCTCACTGCTGCTTATTGTATCATGTGACCTGCAGCTGAATACAGGATTTCTCACTGCTGCTGCCACTGGGTCATGTGACCTGAAGCTGAATTCAGGATTCTCACTGCTGCTGCCACTGGGTCATGTGACCTGCAGCTGAATACAGGATTTCTCCTTGCTGCCACTGGGTCATGTGACCTGCAGCTGAATACAGGATTTCTCCCTGCTGTCACTGGGTCATGTGACCTGCAGCCCGAATACAGGATTTCTCACTGCTGCCACTGGGTCCTGTGACCTGCAGCTGAATACAGGGTTTCTCCCTGCTGCCACTGGGTCATGTGACCTGCAGCTGAATACAGGATCTCTCACTGCTGGCTGCCACTGGGTTCATGTGACCTGCAGCTGAATACATGATTTCTCAAATGCTGCCCCTGGGTCATTGTGACCTGCAGCTGAATACAGGATTTCTCAAATGCTGCTGCACTGGGTCAGTGACCTGCACTGAATAAAGGATTTTCTCTGCTGCCACTGGCCCCATGTGACCTGCCCGCTAATACAGGATTTCTCCCTGTGCCACTGGCTCATGTGACCTGCAGCTGAATACAGGATTTCTCACTGCTCCCACTGGGTCATGTGACCTGCAGCTGAATACAGGATTTCTCCCTGCTGCTGCACTGGGTTATGTGACCCGCAGCTGAATACAGGATTTCTCCCTGCTGCCACTGGCTCATGTGACCTGCAGCTGAATACAGGATTTCTCTCTGCTGCCACTGGGTCATGTGGCCTGCAGCTGAATACAGGATTTCTCACTGCTGCCACTGGGTCATGTGACCTGCAGCTTAATATAGGATTTCTCTCTGCTGCCACTGGGTCATGTGACCGGCAGCTGAGTACAGGATTTCTCCTTGCAGCCACTGGGTCATGTGACCTGCAGCTGAATACAGGATTTCTCACTGCTGTTATTGTATCATGTGACCTGCAGCTGAATACAGGATTGCTCACTGCTGCCACTGGGTCATGTGACCTGCAGCTGAATACAGGATTGCTCACTGCTGCTATTGTATCATGTGACCTGCAGCTGAATACAGCATTTCTCACTGCTGCTGCATTGGGTCATGTGACCTGCAGCTGAATACAGGATTTCTCACTGCTGCCACTGGGTCATGTGACCTGCAGCTGAATACAGGATTTCTCCTTGCTGCCACTGGGTCATGTGACCTGCAGCTGAATACAGGATTTCTCACTGCTGCCACTGGATCATGTGACCTGCAGCTGAATACAGGATTTCTCCCTGCTGCCACTGGGTCATGTGACCTGCAGGTGAATACAGGATTTCTCACTGCTGCCCCTTGGTCATGTGACCTGCAGCTGAATACAGGGTTTCTCACTGCTGCCACTGGGTCATGTGACCTGTACTCTGAGTGGCTGAAACACTCAGAATGGTTTTGTGACCTGGAAGTGAATCTCTTTATGCATTCCTGTCAGCACCAAAAGCACAATGTCTACCATAGAATAGAATAGAGAGCACATCGCTCCCCTGTACTGGGACCTCCCATAGAACAGATTGGAGAATACAGCGCTCCCCTGTACTGGGAACTCCCATAGAACAGAATGGAGAACACAGGGCTCCCCTGTACTGGGAACTCCCATAGAACAGAATGGAGAACACAGGCTCCCCTGTACGGGAAACTCCCATAGAAAAAGAATGGAGAACACAGCGCTCCTGTACTGGCACCCCATAGAACAGAATGGATAGAACACAGCGCTCCCCTGTACTGGGAACTCCCAGAGAACAGAATGGAGAACATAGCGCTCCCCTGTACTGGGAATTCCCATAGAACAGAATGGAGAAACAGGGCTCCCCTGTACTGGGAACTCCCATAAAACTGAATGGAGAACACAGTGCTCCCCTGTACTGGGAACTACCATAGAACAGAATGGAGATCACAGCGCTCCCTGTACTCGGCACCCCCATAGAACAGAATGGAGAGTCCTGTGCGAGCTTGACCAGCATTCCACTCTGAGCCGACACTTTCGGGGATCGTTCCCGAGATAGGTGCAGGCCCCAGAGGTGGGACCCACGTCCATCAGACATTATTCGTTAATTCTTTCAATATACCATTAATGGTGGGAACACCCCTTTAAGAGATTAAAAAAAAGAAGCTACATTTAGCATTTCTATCACTGTATTGACAATTTTATCACTTTACAGTATGGAAGGAGGTTTGGTTCTGGTTTTTGACATTAGTGTCAATAGTAGTACAGTACACATTTTAGATAATGACTTGCATGACTGTTCTTTTCCTTGGGTTTCCCTTTTTATTGCTGTCCTTGCTATGTTCCTGTGTCCAGGGCCGTGTTCGCCCGGCTTGGTTGTGGGATTTTTCTTAAACCCTCTGGGTGCAGTTGGAGGAAACCTTTTTTCCCCCGTTTTCCCGAGAAAAATGGGGCTTGGAAAGTATGCGGAATGTCCAAAAATTTTTAAAAATCCAGGCCCGGGGATTATATATGGGTCACCCCCCCAAGGAAAAGGACAAACCTTTTATCAAGGGTTTGGCATGTTTTTTTCCCCTTATTTTCTTTAAAATAACGAGGGCACCCTTTGTCAATGGGTCTTGCTCCGCTTTTCCCAGATGTCTGTCATGGATACCCATGTTGTCAGTGCCTCTGTGGGAAACCCGGGGAAAAAAGATGGGGAGAGTCAGGTTTTAGGCATTTTGAAACTAAGGGCCCCATTTTAGCGCAAAATTTTACCCATTTTGTTTTGGGTGTATTTAAGGCCCCGGATGGGATGAAAAATTACACTTTATAAATTTTTTGGAAAATGTTTCCGTTTGGGCTCCTTTTTTTAATTTAAAGGATGTAAGGAGCTAGGGGGAGGTGCAAAGAAAGAGGGAACCAAATTTAAAAGGGGGTTTGGGGCATCTTAGAGAAAGTGCCCAAAAGACAAAACCAACCCTTTTAAAAGGGAAAGGAGATCTTTTGAGAAAGGCAAAGGAGCAAACCCAAACCCTTTTAAAGGGGAATGGGGCATTTTTAAAAGAGGTGCAAAAGACGAGCAACCAAATAATAAGGGGAATGGGCATCTTTTGTTATGAGGAGAGGATTAAAAAAATTTAAAAAAATTTTTTTCCGGGGAAAAAAAGGCTCGGGCAGACAGGGTTTTAAATTTTTTTAAGTATATGAATGGCCCTACAAAAAGTTTTGGGGAAAAAAATTTAAATGAAGCCCCCAAAAAACAAGGGGAAATTCCCTTTTTTGGAGAAAAAAGGTTTAAATTCCGAGGTTTAAAAGGTTTTCACTGTAAGAAATGTGAATTGTGGGGAATTTCCCTGAGGAGCTATCACGCAGGGAAAAGGTAGGGGTTTTTAAGAAAGGTTGATTTAAAAAAACCCGGAACCCAAAAAATATTAAAAAATATTTTGGCCCGGGAAATAAAAATTTTTTTCCGTCTTTATGGCGGCTCTGGGGTCAGAAATTTAAATCTTTTTAGAGCAGATTGGGTTTTTGCCCTTTTGGGGTTTCCGAGTTTTCATTCAGGGCGGGGAAAAATAGTTTAAAATTGCCCCGTCTCCCTTCCGGCCCAGGGCTTTTAAATGAATTTTTTAAAAGGGGAAGGAAAACATTTAAAAATAATTTTATATTTACTGTCCCTGGCAAAGAATTTGGGGTTCACCCCCAAAAAAGCTTTTTCATAGAAAAAAGGGAAAACAGCAAAGGAATTTTTGGATCCCAAAAAAAAAAAAGGTGTTACCCAAGGTCAACATGTGCCACAAAAAAAATAAAATTTAAAATTCACGCACACATATATTATATTTTTTATTAATTTTATATATCACACAAAAAAACCCTATTTTATATTTTTTATAAAAAAACAAAATACCAAACCCCCAAAACCCCACAAAAACCCAAATAAATTTAAAACCCCCAACAAACAAAAAACCCCCCACAAAAAAAAAACTTTACCAAAAAAAAAAAAAAAAAAAAAAAAAAAAAATAAACCCCAATTTATTTATTATAAATATAAATAAAACCCCCCCACAAAAATTATATATAAAACCCACCCACAATAAAATTAATTTAAACCCAATAATAAAATATAAACACACAAAATATATACTAAAATTTTACACAAAAACTATTTATATTTTATTATACACCACCCCAAATAAAATAAATTTCCCCAAAACCCCTAAATAAAAAACCCACACCCCAAATAAAATTTATATATATAAAATACACACACACACTTAAACAATAAATATAAATATATATAAAATTAAATATAAATAAACACACACAACCCCAAAAACCCCCCCCACAAAACCCCTAAATTAATATATAAAAACCCACCCAAAATAAAATACACCCCCAAACCCCCCAAAACCCTATGTATTTTATTTTAAATTTTTTATAAACACACCCACACTAAACCCCCACACCAAAAATATTTTCTTTTAATATATATACACCAAACACACCCCAACCCAAAAATATAAAATTATAAAATACAAACACAAAAACCCCAACACCCCACCATAATTTTATATACCCTAAAAAAAACCCCAATACCACACAACCCCATATATTTTAAAATAAAACATTTCACATAAAAAAAAACAAAAAAATAAAAAAACATTTCCCCCCAAAAAACACACACCCCAAACCTATATAATAAAACCACCACCCCCCAAAATTTAAAAACCCCACCCCCACATATATATATATATATATAACACACACACAAAAATATATAAAATATATATTAACACCCACCCAAAAAATATATTATTATTATTATACACCCATATATATATATTTACACACAAATATTATACACACCCCAAAACACATTAAATATCCCCCACAAATTTATACATACCCCCAAAACATTTTTTATTTTACATACAAACCCCACACATATATATAAAACCACACATTTTTACAATATACCACACACACATTTTATTAAAATATTTATTAAAACCCCCCAACATTTTTATATACACACAAACACTAATATATATTTATAATATAAAATATATACACACCCAAATTATATATATTATATATATAATTTTTATTTTATATAATAATTTTTATATTTATTATACATACACCCCTTTAAAAAACACCACTGTTTGGGGACTAGGGGTCACAGAGGAAAGGGACAAACGGGATGGTTGAACCCAAAAATATAGGGTTTATTTTGAAGCACACAAAAAAAGAACAAAAAAGGCGTCTTATGTCGTTTGGCTTACTAAGCGTTTAACATGCAGCACAAAACCCAAGTTGTCCCCCAGAAACAAAAGGCAACACGTTTTACTCCCCCAATTTTTGGGAGGGAAGTCAACTGTGTGTGGTTTTCGGTCTAGTTCGTGGTCTGTAGCAGGCCCCCTTTTGGCCCCAGCACTCCTGGGGGAAATGACTCCTGAACCCAATTTGAACCCGGGTTTAACCCCCTCACCTGGTCTCTTCCTGAACAGGCTTTTAAAGGGGCTATGGTTTCCCGGGAAAGCCCCCGGCCCGGGGGGTGAACCCGGCCCCCCCACCCAAGCTTCAGCCCTTCAGAAAAAGCAGCCCCAATAAAGCTGCACAGCAGCTAAAACTAAAATACAAAAACATAAGTAAAAACCCATGGTTTTTTTCTATACTGTGACTTTTCCCCCCCAAGGGCCCGGTTTTCCCTTTGGGGGCCCCCCTTTTGTGCAGTTGCTTGTGCCATTCTGCTGTTGTGGGGGAAAACCGGGCTGTTTTTCTTGGTTGGGCCCTTTTCTGACATCCCCCGGAAACTTCCCTTTCTATTTGCGGGCCTTAAATTTAGGGTCATTTCCTTCCCTCCACTATCTTTCCCGTTGGGTTTCCCTTTTCAAAAACCCCCACATAATATTACACCAAAACATAAATATACACCAAAACTATACAACAAAACAACAATTATTTTATAATATTTTTATATATTTATATATATTATATATTTATTCCCCACAAAACACAGTGAATAAATTATTACGACCCTTTCCCACTGAACGGGGAATTTTCCTTTTTAAGAAAAAAGGTGGGGATTTAAAAGCAAAAAGGGTGTTTTGCACACAATCCTGCTGTTTAGGGGGTTTTAAAAGGGGGTTTTTTAAAGTTGGGATGAAATTTTTGGGGTTTTTGGGGCGGGTGGTTGGTTTTTTTGAAATGAGCACTTTGTGACCTGTTGCAAAACTGAATTTAGGTAACACATTTTGACAAAATGAGTTGATGGTTGTACTGATCACAGAACTAGAACTGAATGGAATGCGAAATTTCATTTTCTGGTGATTTTTTGTTTTGTGCCCGGGTGGCATTGCGGTTTAAAATTTTACTCCTTTTTTACCCTGTATTACCCGGGGCCATTGGGAAAGTTTAGCACAATAATTAAAGGGGTTTTTTCTCCAAAAAAACAGGTCAATACCATGAAGCCCCGGGGCATCTTAGTTCCACATTCAGGTTTTATTTTACAATGACTTGTTTATATTATTTTGGAAAAATTTCCAAGAGAGAGGGCAAAAGCCCATGGCTTGCTTTGGTGGGACCTAGTGGGTGTGCCAACTATAAAGTCATCAGAGATGCCACCCGAGATCGAGAAGGTAGGTGATCCCGATGGGGTTTGTTGATAATCGCATTATGAGGTCTCGACTGAGTTTGCATCAAGCTTTTTGCTAATTTTTTATGGAAAGATAAGAACAGTCCTCAGCACTATCACTGCTATCACCTGAGAACCCCAGAGTCTTATTGAAGACCTGAGAGAAAGGAAACGGCAGCCAAACCATTGGTAACAGAACTGTACATTAAAGGGGTGTTCCCATCCAAGACTTTGATGGTATATCTTTAGGATAGACCCCCCCCCCCCCAAAAGTGTCAGCTCGAAATGGAGATCTGGTTAATTTTGAGCAAGACTCTCCATTCTGTTCTATGGGAGTTCCCAATACAGGGGAGCGCTGTGTTCTCCTATCTGTTCTCAGTACAAGGGGAGCACTGTGTTCTACATTCTGCTTTATGGGAGTTCTCAGTACAGGGGAGTGGTGTTCTCCATTCTGTTCCCAGTACAGGGGAGCGCTGTGTTCTCCATTCTGTTCTATGGGCGTTCCCAGTACAGGGGAGTGTTGTGTTCTCCATTCTGTTCTATGGGCGTTCCCAGTACAGGGGAGTGTTGTGTTCTCCATTCTGTTCTAAGAGAGTTCCCAGTACAGGGGAGCGCAGTGTTCTCCATTCTGTTCTAAGAGAGTTCCCAGTACAGGGAAGCACTGTGTTCTCCTTTCTGTTCCCAGTACAGGGGAGCGCTGTGTTCCCAGTATTCTGTTCTATGGGAGTTCCCAGTACAGGGGAGCGCTGTGTTCTCCATTCTGTTCTCTGGTTGTTCCCAGTACAGGGTAGCGCTGTGTTCTCCATTCTGCTCTATGGGAGTTCCCGGTACATGGGAGCGCTGTGTTCTCCATTCTGTTCTATGGGAGTTCCCAGTACAGGGGAGCGCTGTGCTCTATACTCAGAACTCCCATAGAACAGAATGGAGAGTCGTGTGCTATTGTTACCGGATCTCCATTCTGAGCTGATACTATCGGGGCCCGTTCCCTAAACAGGTGAAGGTCCCACCTTACTTATAAAATTTTAATAGCATATCCTATCCATACACCATCAATCTCTATGGTGGGAACCCCCCTTTAAGGTACTCTTGCCTCTTGATTACTAGCTTCATTTTTCATTTCAATATAGACATTGTTATAAATGTTCTCTTCATGTTCTGTTACTGATCTTGTATGTATGCGGGATGCATGTTGGTATTTGTTATATCGCTAAGGCTTGGTTTACATCTCTGTCACAAAGGTCCAAACAGACCCAAAGGGATGAGTTTCACATCGGACACCAGCAGAGTCTGACGGACCCCATTAAACACAATGATAGACATGTATGGAACTAGATGGATCGAAGTGCATTTTCTCATCTATTTTTCAGTGTATAATGCACCTGAATGTATGAAAGTGGTTTTTGTGCGTCACAAATGGCATCTAAAGTTCCCCGCACCTCGCCTGTGTGTTTGGCGCATTATGGAACTTAGGCGCATTAGTAATGCCCCAAACAAGTACAAAGGTTATAGATAGGCTGGAAATAAGAGAAGTCATTAGAATAGCATGTCAGTGATAGAAACTATGGGACTGATCCTGCTTGGTGAACCACAGGACCCAGCAATACCTGTGCTGTGCCGGCTCTCGCTGTATGTAGAATAAAGGGTGAGAGCAGCAAAAATACATTTCAAATTTAATTTAGTAAAAATTAAAAATGTAAAAATCTGAACAACAACATCAGGGGGTTATTTCATGTCAAATTAGCTTTAGATTCTATTAATTTTAAATACATTTTATAGGAGATACTTTTATATTTTTGGGATATTATATATTTTTATATTAATTTTATATGAGAACATTTTTTATTACATTTAAATAATTTAATTTTATATAGTTTGATAATTATCGTAAACTACTTTTTAAGCTGGTGGAAGTTGAGAAATATTGGACAATATTTGCCCCTTACAGCAAATTTATCTCCATGCCGAGTTTTGCCGAACCACATTTATAGATGTGTCTAATATTACTAGTGTGGAGCGACGCCTCCAGAACACCCCCTCATGTTAGGCGCATTAAAAAGTGTTGAGTCTTACAAACAATGCGACTAACACATTCATTAGGTGCATTAAACATCATAGCCGCTCACTTAGGCGCATTTTACGCCAGAAAAAGGTGAAAAACCCAATCATACAGGTCGCCCTATCTGTCAGGTTTCCACCTGGGTGTCCGTTGCTGCACTATTGCTTCCATCATTCCCGACAGAACCAGCGACGGAGATTCCGATCGGAACCTTCAACATTGATGTGAACCAGAACATTGGAACAGATGTTACTATTTGCTGTTTTTTTGTTATAATTGAAAATTATGTTTTTTTTTAACCCCAGAATTTTCACGCTAAAGAGAAGACGGGCGTTCACGGCTCCAGTCAACCTCATCCCAAACTCCTGAATGAGGAGACTAAACACTTTGTGCTGAAAGCAGATCCCACCTGTCCCGAGAAGAAGGACCCGAAGCGTCTGGGCGAAAACAGCTGCATTTCATTTTGCCAAACAAACAGAGTCGACAGAGAGTCCTGTCTTTGATTTTTACGAACGAAGTGGCCGCTAAAATCTGCCAAAGAACTTGTGATACTGTAGCCCAGCACGGCATCAGATGCGCATAAGAACGAACTATTCTGATAGATTTTATGTTGATTTTTTTTTTTTAAATCCTTGCGAGATTGGCCCAAATGACTGAGAGACGTGAAAGGGAAGTCTTGATATTTTAGCTACAATGTCTGCTTTGGACAATCCCTTGTTATGTGTCATATGAGAGTGCACCGGGCTGATACGGTTTGCCCCAACCAAATGTATAAACTAAAGCTGGAAGCAGCTCTAAGGGCGACATGTCAGAAAAGAGCCGCCTACAGGCCAGTTTTAAGGAGCATTAAATGAGTGTATAGTGCGTCAGAATGTATGAACCTGTCAAAAATCTGGTGTCTGGTACCTTGCATAGTATAAATGATGCACCCAATCTAGGCGATAGCTTAAAGGGGTGTTGCCAGGAAGGAAGTTCCTCACCTCTTATCTGCTCAGGAGAGAAAATAAAAAAATCATGCTGAGTCATGAATGGCTGCAGGGGGGAGAGAGAGAGGGGTGATCAGAGAGTGAGGAAGAAAGGAGCGTCTGCAATGTTTACTCAAATAATTACATTACAACCAGTGGATTCTCCATACCAGGCATCCTCAAACTGCGGCCCTCCAGCTGTTGGAAAACTACAACTCCCATCATGCATTTATATAATCTATAACAGTGGGAATGATGGGAGTTGTAGTTTCCCAACAGCTGGAGGGCTGTAGTTTGAGGATGCCTGCTCTATACAGAAGACAGACTTATACACTGCACTTTCTCCCCAGCCCCTTGCAAGCTCCTTCATGTTTCCCGGGTCATCAATAAGAAGTGAAAACATTCAAGCGCACCCAATCAGCCCCTTCTGTCCTGGTCCTGTCGAAACTTCAAAAAACTGGGGGCATGAAAAGGGAAAGTTTTAGCTCTAAAAAGGCTTTCACTCTTTGTAATCCAAAATTTAGAAAAGTGTTTAAAAATACCCTTTTTGGGAAGGACCCCAAAATAAACATTACATCGTGGAAAACCCCCTTTTTAAAATGTAGGGGGCATAGCATATCTTTGCGGGCCATAATTGAGCACCTGGAAATAAAAAGGGCACCTATTTTTTGGTGCACTACAGTTCTTTTAATATAGAGAATAGGGCGAAACATTTTTGGCACAAAAAAACCCCAAAAAAAAACCCCGCCCCCCCCCCCCCCTAATGGGCCAGGACGCCCCCTAAGGAGAATAAATTCAAAAAAAGACCCCCAAATTTAAAGGGTTTTTTAACATAATGCTTGGATTTCCTGAAGGGGTGGGTTTGGGTCCCCCCGGTCCCCTTTCCAAAATAAAAGCAAAGGCTCCCGGTTTAAACGGGTTTTAAAGGGGAAAAACCGTTTTAGAAAATTTACTTTTTGTAAAATTTTTTAAAAAGATGAAATTTTTTTACAACATATTTCTGAAATAAATTTTTTTCAAAAATTGTTAATATCTCTGATAGCGTTTTTCAAAAAACCCCTTCACATTGCCCCCCCACAAAATAGCAATCTACCACGCTCATGGGATGAATTTTTCCGAAACTTTTTTGAAGTGTACTTTTTTTTGTTCCCAAAAACGCGATAAAAATTATATCAATTTTATTCCAATTTTTAGGTGCATGAAATGACCCAAAAACCCCCCACAAATTTAGTGTTTGATTTTTCGCAAATTTGCAAGCGTTTAATTGTTTTGGGAAATTTCCCATTGAAATGAACGGGAAAAATTTTGGGGGTACATCTCAAAAAAGTCCCGACCCCAAAGGGAAGACGATCGGGATTGTGCACAACTCCATTCTGTTCTATGGCATTTTCCTTTGTCCCGGGGCCCCCGGGGGCCCGTTTTTGGAGTTTGGGGGCCTTCCATTCTTTTAAAAAGGGGAAATTTCCCGGGACGGGGGACCTGTGTTTTCCTTTCCCTTGTTCTATGGGATTTTCCCGGGACAGGGAGCTTTTGTTTTCTCCATTCTGTTCTATGGGAATTCCCCCCTTTTTTTTTGGGTTAAACGGGGGAGTACTGTTTTTCTCCTTTCTGTTCAAGGGGGATTCCCTACCGGGGGAACGCTGGGGTTTTCCCCCAAATTCTTTTTTCAAAGGGAAGTTCCTATACGGGGGGAACGCTGTTTTCTCTCCATTCTTTTTTCTAGGGATTTTTCCTAGTACGGGGGAAAAGCTGTGTTCTCTCCATTCTTTTCAAAGGGGAGTTCCCAGAAACAGGAGAGCGCTGGGGTTCCCATTCTCCTCTGGGGATTTTCCCATTTACAGGGGGCGCTGTTTCTCCTTTCTGTTCTATGGGATTCCCATTACGGGGGAATGCTGTTTCTCCTTTCTCCGCCCCTCAGTGCACTTTCACACTGTGGGGGAGGAAGGGGAAAGAGGAGGACAAAGCAGTGTGTGTGTTTTTTCATGCTGCTCTTGGGCCAGGAAAAGCTGCCTTTCCCCTGCAAGGAGAGGGCAGTTCCCCTGATAAAGCGGGATGGCAATGTGAAGCCCCCGGAAACCCGGAAAGGTCAGCGGGGCCGGGGGGTTCAAATCTGCCCAGAGAAAGGGGGAAGGAAACGGCATAACGGGGAAAGATTTGAGGAGGGGGCAAGCAAATATGTTTTTTTTTGCTGTTTCTTGAAAGGGTTTGACGTAAGCAAACAAACACCCCGGGCAAGGAAAAAACAGCACCAGAAAGAGCCCTACTAAACCCAGAAAGGGCCTACACAGCAACCACAAGAGTACTACTGCCCCCCCGCAAGCCTATTACAAAAACCAGCAAGAGTACTACTGCACCCCAGCACCCCTTTAAAAAAGAAAAACCGGCAAGAAGAACCCAAACCGCACGGAAAAAGCCCAAAGCCTACTACAAAACCAGCAAGCCAAAATTCCCGCAACCAGCAAGCACTTTGGAAGCAGCGGCAAGCAGGTACAGGGGACAGGGAGATGCAGGCGTGAGCCTCCCTCTCCTCTAAAGTGCCACAGAGGGGATTTCAAAGGACAGGGGCAGAAGCCCCCGGGACGTACGAGGGCACGGGCCCGGGGGCCCCAAACTCGCAGCGTGGTAAATATTCAGTGCCCGGGCATAGAAAATAATGACTGACGGGTCAGGGTTTAAAAGGGGAAATGAGTAGCAATAAGGGGGCAAAATAGGGCAAAGCTTCGGGGCTATTTTACAGTTTATGGGGAAACTGACCGACGGGCACCAGGGGCTAAATGCAACCATGGGGTTTGGGGAACTGACAGGGGGGGACTTGGGGTTTGGGTTTAGCAGGGGGGAAATCGAGGGGAAAGTCACGGGTTCAATGGTTTCATGCTCTCCCTCAGCTGCTGCAGCAAACCACCAGCCCGGGCCTGCCCCACCCGGGCCCCAAACCCCTAGCCTTTCCCAGCCTGGGTTTCCCAGCTCAGCCTTTTTTTCCAGTCCGGGCCTGTCCCAGGGGGGGTCCCAGAAACAACCATCTCAGCCAGCCTGTCTACCCAACCCGCCCACCCAAAGCATCCCTAGCCAGCCCCCTGTCTGCCTAAACATCCCCCACCCAAAAAAAATCCACCCCCAAGGTTTTCAGTAAAGAAAAAATTGGGAGAAGTTCAGCGGAAAGCACCATATAAAAGGGGTTCAGCGCAGCAAGGCAACAGCGGCGGGAAACAACTTTGGAAAGGGCACAGCAGAGGTCCCCAGAGCGGAGTGAGGGGAAGACCACCCCCCCGGCCCAGCGGCGTTCAGCGGCAAGCAAACCCTCTAAATTTTTCCGGGAAGATCCACCCAAAAGGGTTTTAAATAAAGTTAAAGGGGAGCCCCAGGGAAAAGGAAAAACCCCGTCATAAAAAGAGCAGTTAAAAACCCAAAGCTTTGGAGGGGGAAGGGGTGTGTGAACCCCATCAAAAATTGGGGGGTCAATGAAAAAAAAAACTCCCAAACAAAATTTAGGAAACCAGAATTGCTTTCTTTTCCCTTTAAATAGTATGAGCAATTTCATAATTTAAATTGTGTTAAATTTCCCGAAAAAAAATAGACACTTACAATTAGGATAAAAAAATTTACAGCCAAAAATAAAAAAAGGGGGATCCAAAATAGAAAATTAAAAAAAAAACCAAAGGGCAGGATTTTTTTTTAAAAAAATTAAAGGGAAAAAACCCCAAACTCTGAAAATGGTTGGGATTTAAAGAAAAATTAATAAACGACGAGAGATTTAAGGGACAAGTAGAAAAAACAAGCAGAAATTTTTGAAAAAGGAAAGGAAGGGGGAAAAAGGGGATGGGAAAGGAGAAGAAGAGGGGACCCAAGGGAGGCATAGATTTTTCAGGTACTCCCCCCAGGTAATAACAGTGGATCCCCCCAAAACAGGAAATGGGGCAGAGGAACTGAGTGATGCAGGTGACCCGGGGGGGGCACTCATGGAAGGAAAATAGGCGGTTGGAGTCTCCCATCAGCCTTCAGGGGCCCTTTTCCTTTTTGGGGGCCCACCTTCCGAGGAAAAAGGAGGGGAAGAAAGAATCAAAAAAAAGGGTTTGGGGTGGAAAATAAACTAAAATGGGGGTTCGTTGCCCTTTTCGGGGGAAAACCCCTGCCACGGGGGGGTTCCCCGAAGAAAAGCAAAAAGGGGAGTAAGTTGGGGCCAAAAACAATAGCTCACAAACATTCCCTTTACCCTAAGAGGGGGGACCTACTTCCCCCCCAGTTCTAAAATCCGGACTGGGCCAGAGAAGGGAAAAAAGTAGGCTGAAGGAAAAGTGGGTAAAACTGTGAACAAAAATTTGGGTGAGAATGCAAAAAGGGAAAAAATTTATTGGGGAGAAGTGGGGCAAAAAGGGGGGAAAAAGTTTGGGGAGAATGGCGGGGGGAAATCTGGGGAATGTGGTGAGAAGTGCCGGGAAAAGTGGGGAATGTTGGGAGAATGGCCGTTAAATTTGGGAAAAGAAAGGGGTGAGGTTTGGAGGGGGAGGGGGAAATGGACAAAAGGGGGGAGAAAAGGTTGGGGAAATGGCAAAAAGGAGATAAATTGGGGGAAAAAAAAGGGAAAAAAAGTTTTTGGGAATTTTGTGGAAGTAAGGAAGAAAAATTTAAAAGGGAAAGAGGGGGGAAAAAATTTAAGAATAATGATGGTGAGAAAAGGGGTTTTTAAAGTTTGGGGGGTTTCACTACCCAAAGGGTGGGGGGGGTACTGGGCCCCCCTGCCCCACGGGCCCCTCAAACAAGGGGGGGCCGCACAAAGCAAAAGTAAGCGGGGAGGGGATGGGTTTTCCGGACCACCCCCACCGTTTTTCCGGAGGAGGGAAAAACGCGCCCCTTTTTCCCGGAGGCCCACAAGAGAGGGAAACCCAAACAGTCACCATAGAGGGGAGGGAAAATACCGTTGTCCCCTTTTGGGCAGAAGGGGGCATGGCTTTTCTGCCTTCCGAGACAAAGGACAGGAGGAGAAAAGGGCCCCGGGGGCCTCCTACAACCGGGCAAGGTTACCCAGGAGGAATGTTTTCCCGTCTCAATGGGGAGGCCCAAAGAAAAAGTCCTAATAGATCTAAGGGGGTTTGGGGTTTCCCATTTGGGGAGTTCAGGGGATCAAACATCTTTTTCCCCGATACAAACCCCCACTGGGTTTTCCAATAAATGACATGAGCTTCATGCGGCAGAGGGACTTGAGCTTTTTTGGTTTCCCCCCTATTGCCTCAAACATTATCACCTTAGGGGGGGGGTTTTTGTTGCCCCAAAAATATCCCGGGCCAAAAATTAAAGTTAAAAAGAGGACCCGTTTTAACAAATAAGAAATCACTCTGGTTTCTTAGACATCAAAAAACCTGGTTAAAAAAGATATGGAGAAGTCTCCATTTTTTCCCCTTTAAAAAATAGAGAAAATTCGGCATCTGGTCAGGGGCCTGGACCCTTTATGGTCAAACTTTGGTACGCGGTAACCCCCTTTCCCCCACATCCCACCTCCACCCTTTTCCCAGGCAGGGAAAAGAAATCCTGGTCTTTTTACCAGGGGGAGCCGAAAACTTTTCACAGTGTGGACCCCACACATTTTTCATTTCTCAGTGTAGGGCACAGGTTGGGGTCATTGTGTGGGGAGGTAGGCCCAAAAAAGTTTCATCCTGTGGCAGGATTTGTTGTCACCTGGTGGGGACTTTGGGGGACCTCTTTAAGGGTTTTGCTCCCTCGCTCTGGGCCCCCAAAAACCCCCTCATCCTCAAAAGGATGGGGGAAAAGGAGCAAGGGACCTGAGACGTGGGGGAAGGGCAAAAATTTAGGGGAAAAAGCAAAGGCGAAGGAGCGAGGAGCCCAAAGACGAGGGAAAAAAAAAACGACACACAGCTAAGACGAAAGGAGGGGCGTAGAAAGGGGAGGGGAAAGGGGGTTCCCAGACCAGGAAAGGGTTGAGGAAAAAGGAGGAACTGCCCTCCCCCCCCCAGCCTCCCCAACATCCCCGGGAGCGGGGAAGGGGAGTGATGGGGGTTAAAGGGGGAAGCACTTTCAAACTGAAATGGGAAAAAGGGGGGAAAGGAAAAGGGGGAAAGGGGAACTCTCTTTTCATTAGAATTGGGGCCAATCTAAAACCCCCCAACCCGAGCCAGGTTTCGGATAAAGGGAAAGGCCCAGGGAAAACCCCCCCCTCTAAATGAAACCGCCAACCTTACGGATCCCAGAACCCCCCCTTTGGGCCCCATCAGGGAAAAGGAGGAAAAAGGACGACGTACAAAAAGGAAGGCGGGAGGGTCCCCTTTTGGGGGGGGGCCATCGCCCCCCGGGAGATCCCAAATGGGCAGCTAAGGACCCTCAAAACCCGGGGGGAAGGGGGAAGGAGCCAGGGAACTGAGTGGTGGGAGGACAAATAGCACGGGGGAAGGGTGAAGTGTGAAAATTTTAAATTTTCTGTAAGTTTTTAAGGGTAAAAACCCCCGAACTGGGAGGGGGAGGGGGGGGTGATGGTATAGGTAAAGAAGGCTGTCGAATTGATCACCTGATGGGGCACCAACCCCTTTGACGCGGGCCAAGTAATTAAATTTTTGCCGTTTTAAGTCAGATAGGGTAAATATAGGCCTTTGATTTTCTCGCCGGGTGAAAAGCTGACACTTTTCTTGCAAGAACCAGGCTGACGACTTGTGGCCATAAGGAAGCTAGAGGGGAATGGAGGGCCCGGGTCCCCTCCATTGGTCTCTTGCACCGAGCCATACCGGGGTGGCGGTTTTTTTTACGCCGAGGTTGAATGCAGACAGGTATTGACTCAAATGGGGAGATGTCGATCTTAGATGTCGTATGAAGGGAAAAGCTTTTAAGACTAATTAACACCTAGGCCCCAAACCCAGTTGGGAAAAGGAAAAGTTTTTATGAAGGTTAAGCTTTTTTTTTACGAGCCGCCAACACTTGGGGGGGACTTCAAACGTTCGAGGCCCTCTGTTTTTGGGGGTTTTCCCGGGTGTAGGCTATGAAGGCGTCGCTTTGAATAGAAAGTCAGCGAAAGCTCTCCTGGTGGATGCCACATCAGGTACCCCAGGCCACAGGGGGCTCCTTTCCATAGGGGTAGTAAGATTAGGTTAGGTTAGATAGGTTTTATTTAAAGGAGGAAGCTATCTCGATGACCTTGTCGGTGGTGTGAGGTAGATTTCTTTGACCACTGTTTGATTTTTAGTTTTCTTTGTTTATTTCAGAGACCCCTGCGTGATAGGGGAGAGGTATTGAAGCTGAATTCATACTCCTGCGAAGAAAACGGAAATCAGCAATCCTTCCAGACTTCCTTCAGAGTCAGGTACCATTAACTGGGCCTATGTAGAATGCAAATGAGAGTGGTGGGAAGTATTCAAAAGAGAGCTGCGAAGTTCTTTCCGCAGACCTCGAGCCATAGGAGATCTGAAACACGGTATCGCCTGAAATCAGTGTCTAAGGAGGAAACTCGAGCAGTTGGTCTCGACTGGAAAGTAGCCGGTGAGGAGATATCCAGGGTGAAATCCCCTTGCTAAGAGAGTCAGTATGACATGATACACATCTTTGATTTTGAAGAGGGATTTTGGTAAATCCGGATCCCACAAGAAACTGTAGGATGTCAGAAGGTTGTAAGATGGTGCAGGCCTAAAATAACAGTACGGGATCTCTGTAACGGTCCAGTCTAGAGGATCCTGGAGTTTGTTAAGTCCTTCTACTCGCCATCTCTTGGTCAGGAGGGAACTAGATAGAGACAAATGCTCGGCTTCCTGGCATGAAGCCAGTCCTGAATTCAGGGCTAAGCCTTCTCTCATGATGATTTGACAGGAGAGATCAGAGAGGAGGAAGTGAAGGGGGGCGATGAGAGCTTAGCCCTCTCAAGAAGACTCCGGGACCCCGATGGCCTAACATCGGAATTTTACAGACCTTTAAGGACACTTTGGTTCCCCCTCCTTGACTGAGGTTATTAAATGAGTGTCTCCTCCTCGGGGCACTCTGCCAAAGTCATGTGAGGATGTCTGCCCTGATCTCTTGTCAAAGGGGTAAAGATCCGTCCCACATTGAAGATTGGCATCCCCATAGCGCTGCTCATAATGTGGACAGGAAGGATTCTGGCAAAAAGTGACTTTTTAAAAGGCTGATAAAATCCTGCCTCACAGCTCCTTTTATCAGCTCTGCACTGCTCCGGTTTCCCGGTCGCAGCGCCGTTAGCGCGGGCCTTGGTGTCAGGGAGGCAGTGGAGCGGGGCAGGGTGGGACACTGATGGGGTTCACGCTGTCTTTGGATCAGGCCAAAAGCTTTTGATCCGGGTTAATCAATCGTACTCTGGTCCACTCGCTTCTGAATTATGGGCCTGCCGGGAGGTTTGAAAATTGGTTAAAGGACCTTGTATAAAGGGGCTGAGACTTTTCCATTGGTGAAAGGTTGGGTTCGGGCGGTCCTTTCGGGGTGGAATCTGGTGTTCGTCAGGGTTGTCCCCTAAGACTCTTCTGCTTTACGAGTTTGCCAATCAACCTTCTTAAGGAGGCTAGAGATTGCGGAACTTTGGCAGGGGTAAGGAGGCCTCGCGGAACATTAGCACATGCCCTGAGGGTTTATTTCGCGGCTGCTCTATGCGATTGATGTCACTGTCTTTGGTCTCCTCGAAAGAGTGTTGAAAGTCTTTGGATGGGGGTAGGGGACCCTATGTTTGATCCTCCAGACACTCTCCCTGCCCCCCAGGGGGAAAAGGTAAGATTTAGGCATTTATTTCGGCCAGGGTTTTTTACCCCCCCAAAAATTGGGAAGGGGGGGACAAAGGCAAACAATGCCCCTCAGAAGGTGGACTGGTGGAAGGGGGTTTGGGCATTAACCCCTTTGGAGAGGGAAATTTGCTCGATCAAAAATCTTTCCTGCTCCCATTATTAATCTTTTGGGAGGGTGTGATTTTCCCGGGGTTTTGGCCCCGGGGGTTTTCAGTCTGTTCTTCCCGGTCTTATCAGGGAAAAAAGAAAAAAAACCTAATCAGGAGGGGAGGTGACTTAAAACAAGAGGGACCCAGGGGGGGTTTGGGATGGTTTTAAACCCCCTAAAATGTTCTTAACGAACACCTTTTTTTTAAAATTAAACCTGGCGTTTTTTGTGGACTGCAGGCCCTTCCCATTTTGGGGGGGTCTCCCGTCGGAAATGGTTTCAGCCTTACTTCCAAAGGGAAAGGGGAGTTGGGGGGGTTAAAAAGGGGAAAAATTTTTTGCAAAACAAGCGGTATTTCCCCGGGTTTTTTTGCCCTGACTCTGAAAATCCCTTTCCCCCGATGGGGTTGGAGTTTGGGGAAGATAAGAAAAACCCTCCCGGAAATTCCGGTTTAGAGGGTTTTGTGAAACCCCTTTCCGGAGACCAAATTTGGGCCCTTAAAAGGGTTGCCCAAGACCTGGGCCAGGGTTTTGAGGGCCCGGGTTACGTTTTTTTAATTCGGACAGGTTTCCCCTTTTTAAAGGTTTTGGGCGTGGGCCCTTTTGGCGTTGCTTCCAAAGGGAAAACTTTATGTAAGTGGGGGAATGGGAAGTTAAGGGGAAAAAGATGATTGGGGATGCCCCGAGAGGGGTGCCGGGAATGCTTTGAGGCCCCTGGGGGAAATTTCCTGCTTCACTGCCCTTACAATATAAGGTTTAAAAAAGGGTTTGGGGGTTTCCCTTTGGTTGGCCCCAGGGGGGCGGGCCCCTTTCCCATTTCTGGTGGGTCTTTGAAGAAATTTAAATTTCCCCGGGGGGGACGGAAACCCGTGCACTTTTTTCATAGTCCCGCGCGTGGTTAGGTTTTCCCCCATGGGGGGGCATGGTTTTTTAGTTCGAAGATCAGAAAATCCTTCCCGGGAGGAGGTGGGGGAGGGGACCCCCTCCCTTGGCCGTTCTGGCGAAAGTGCGTCGGTGGAGTTTGGGGGGGGTTGGGGGGGGGGCCCCCAGGGCATCCACCCCTTTGGGGGGGATTTTCTTTTTTGGGGGGGACCCTGATCTTGTTGAATTCATCCTTCCTGGTGGTGGGTGTAAATTTTTTGCAAAAAAGTTTTTTGTTTTTTTTTAATAGTTAAGGGGAGGAAAAGGGTTACAGAAAATGGGAAAAGAGCCTTCAAGATGGAGTAAGGTGGTTTTATCAAGGTATTTAGCCTTTTATGGGTGTGTTAAAAAAAAAAAAAGGGTGTGTATTGTTGGGGGGATTTTGATTGGTTGGGGGGGGGTAAATAGGGGGGTTTGGGGGGGAAAGGGGGTCCCCCGGGCCCGTCCCAATTTAAAACCCTGTTTGGGGCATTGGGTTTTTTGGAAAAAAATTGGCTAATGAAATCGGGTAAACCCGAACTTGGGAAATCCATTTTTGGGGTTTTGTGTAATAAGATTTTTAATTTAAAAAAAGGGAAAAAAAAAAAAAAAAAAAAAAAAAAAGGGGGGTGTGTGTTTTGGGTTTGGGGTAGGATTGATAGGTTGGGAAGGGAAAGGGTCAATGGGGGGGGGGGGGGTGGGGAAGGAAAAGGAGAATGGTCCCTGTTTTGGAATTAAAAAAAAGAGACATTGGGCTCTGGGACCAGGGAAATCTGGGAGTCAAGTTTTTGGGATCCAAATGTTTTTAAGTTGTGAAAATCAAAAATGGAAAAGGGAGAAAACACACCCAAAAAAACAAACAAAAAAAACAAAAAAAAACAAGGGGAAAAAAAAATTTAAAAATTGCAAATATGTAAATACTGTAAATTTTGTTATATGGGTTTTGAAATTAATAGAGGTGGGCCTGTTAAGGAATTTTTTAAAGGGCAATAAAGGGGGGGGGTGAGGTGTTGGGGTGAGTATGAATGGGGGGAAAACTTGGACCAAATGGGGAAGCTCAATAAAAAAAAACAAGGCCCAAAGTGTTTTTATTGTATTTTTTGTTTTTTTATTCAAATAATTTTTTAAAATTGTAATGTTCCCTCATTTTTTAAAAAAATTTAAAAAAGTTCTCCCTTTGTTCTATGGGTTTTGTACAGGGGGACCCGATGTTTTGTATTCTGTTCTAGGGAGTTTCCCCGTACAGGGGGGGGGCCCGTGTTCTCCATTTTTGTTTTATGGGAGTTTCCAGTACAGGGGGGTGCTGTTTTTCTCCCCAAATTTTGTTCTATGGGGGGTTTCCCCGTACAAAGGGGGGAGCTGTTTTTTCTCCCTTTGTTCTTGGGAGTTCCCCGTACAGGGGGAGCGTTGTTTCTTTTTCTGTTTATAAAAACCCCTCACAGGGAAATGTTATTACTTTTGGAAACTGGGGGAAGGGGGGGACCATTTCAGTTTTCCCAAAAAACCCCCTCCTGTTCCCCTAGGCTTTTTTTTAAAACAGGGGCCCCCACTAGGGGCCAATCAGAGCTGCCATAAGTAATTTAGGGGCCCTATAGAGCATCTGGGTCCCCTCCCATTAACGTTTCCCACCCTTTAAAAATGTATCAAAGAGCCCCTTCTTTTGGGAAAATTTTTTATTGGGGGGCCCTGCAGGAGTAGTCCTGATGGCCCCCCCTGATGGAACCCACCCCAAATCCCGGGTGTGGTGTCTACCCACTATGTGTCACCCCCTTCACAGGGACTGGGGCTCCAAAGGTGAATTAACCCAGTGACTGCTCTTGCTGGTGGGCTGTTATTATATGGGGGATCAGAAGTCAGTAGGAGACTGGAACTTATCGCCGCATGAAGATTACGCTTACCACTTGTGACAGTGAATGGAAAATTTAAATAGAGCCCAGGGTCCACCAGGTGTTCACTGGCTCCGTGGTGGGCCCCTATGCCCATGGGGCCCCGAGGTAGCTGCCTATCGTGCCCAATCAATAAGACAGCCCATAGCTTGCCTTTCTAAGTAAATTCTTCTAACACCCTCATCCAAAACCTGCTCTGGAACAATTTCTTCTTATTCCTCTCTAATGTTCTACCCAGTTACGTCAGGTCTAGCTTCCGTTTACTGTGTTTCAAGCACTTGGTACAAATAATTTACCAAAATTTACAGATCACCCTATGAATTTTAAAATTGCTAAAACAACATGGAGGCCTCTGTAAGATAAATCTGCTGGGAAGCTGTCACATGGAATCTGTGAATGGAAGAATCCTCTGGTCACTGCGTAGAGTCGCCGTGACCTACGCCAGGGAGTGAAGTCTAAGGGGCCCCTTGTCTTTGCCGGAGCCCGCTGTAAGCAGGACGGACTTTGCCACAGGGAATCCCCCAGGTCGCTACCCCCGACGCAGGAACTAGCGGCCACCGCCGACGCAGGAGGTGTAGACACAGAGCCGGCTGGAACGTGGACCAGAAGCACGCATAACCAGACTTGGCAGGAACAGTGGGTGGCAGACGAAGGTCAGCACGACTGACGAAGACAGGACCAGGAACGCAGACAGTAATATAAAGGTATTCGCTAGGGAGTGCACAAGGACTACACTAGGGAACAGACACCAACAAATGGGCGCCGACGGCAGGAAGAGGAATCCCTATAAAGTCATAGGTGACAAGAGAATACCTGCAGTGCATTGGCCGTTTAAATCCTGGAGAGCTGCTCGCGTACCCCTCAGTGGCTGGCCGGGAAGTACAAGCAGAGGAAGGAGAAGACACAGCAGCGCACCGCTTGAGGAGGAAGCAGGAATGGGCCAGGTGAGTATACGCGCAACGAAGCGAGCGCCGGGAGCAGCTGTGCCTGTAGCCAGAAGCCCAGACTGCGGCACGAGACATGCCAGGAGCAAGGTGGCGAGTGAGGCCGCGGTCTAGGCGTCGGACCGCAGCGCACAGTATTACAGAAGCTAAGTGACTGAGTTGGATTAAAGGGGTTTTACAAGGCTTTTATAAACCTCCCTCCCACTGCGCTAACGTAGAAAAACCCCATACTTACCTCTCCCATCATCACCCTTCCAGTGCTGCCAGAGCCCCTGGGCTCCCTCACTGATGACATCATGTTCATGCTGCAGCCAATCTCGGGCCTCGCCAGTCACATGTCTGAATGTACAGCATGTGACCACAGAGTTCAGTGATTGGCTGCAGCATCATGTGATCCATGAACATGACCTCATCAGCGAGGGATTGGTGTAACCCTGGAATGGTGGTGATGGAAGAGCTAAGTTTGGGCTATTTTTCTATAGTAGCACAGAGGGAGGTAGTAGGGAGGTTTTTGTTCAATCCAGATGCTGTCATTCTACTCCTGTCCTCTGTACTCTTTAGTAATCACACACACTCACTGCTGAGCGAGTGTTCAACCCCAGGTGCAGTCATTCTACTCCCATCCTCTGTACTCCTTAGTAATTAGTCAGACATTGCAAATAAACAAAAAGCAAAAAAGAACCCTCAATCCGGTCTGTGCATTCAGAAAAAAAAATCCACGTTTGGTTCCTGCAGGGATTTGAACCTTGGATCCCACTACTGAAAGGCAGAAGTGCTACCCACTCAGCTACGTTATAGCTTCTCACAGCTCTTTACATAAACAGACCTTTGTTTGACTAGAGTGAACACACTGTGAGGAAAGCCATGATAATGTCAAGCCTGCTTGGTCACATGATATGCAGCTCAAACAAATCACACATGCCCATTTTAAAGACACTGAAAGCTGAAGCAGGATAAACCAGGCATGAAATGCCTTCGTGGTAAAACCCCTTTAAGAAAAAAAATTAAAATGTTATGGCTCGTTGAATGCTGCAACATGAAAGCAAATTATTTCATTCAAAAATAGGTGAGAAAAAGAAAAAAATCAATTAAAAAACTTACAAAATTAGTAATAGAGCTTTGATCGAAATGACCTCTCATTATTTCATTTATACAGGATGGTCATGACTTGGCAGCGGTCAAGGTCATCACCAAGAGATGAATCACTAAGCGATAGGATAACCCAGGAACATGGGAGGTAGCACGGTAAGACCTTATACTGATGAATCAGCTTGTATAGTAACCAATTTTTCATGGCTAGTGAACAGTGTTTAAGGTTAAAATATTAATGGTTATGTGCTATGTATTATACATATATATGTGAAGATATACATTGAGATCGATATATATAGAAGATTATGGATACAAGATTGTGTAGATATAAATGAATTAAACGTAAAGTACCTTAGTGCTTTTTCCAGAAACATTAAGTCTTAGTGCATTTTTTGCTTTTGTATACATCAGAGCCATTGAAGATGCTAAAACCAAAAACCGAACCCCCCGATCTGAGGGAGTTTTGGGTCATCAGCAGATAGACGGCAAAAAAAAACCTTTTCACTATCAGTGTGAGAAATCCCAGGGAAATTGGCATGAGAAAACCTAGGTCACATAATGAAAAAATTATTCGCGTGACTAATCAATTAGAGAATACACATATTCTGGCCATGTCATTAGAGATAATATAAGAAACCCTGTACCTACAGAGAACTTGGAGTCTCTTCCAGTGGCCAGTGTGAAGCTGGGTGCGCCTGGATCCCAACTCTCCTTTTCAGCAGCGAAGTGATCCAAAACCCTATGGTAATGTAGGACACGGAACTCGTTTACAGGAAGAAGGATGTGAAAAGTATATTCGGACCGTAAGCATAAGCATCAGCTAAGTAACCTCTCTTGTTGTTGTACCTCAATTGCTATTAACAGTATCAGATATTTAGTTTTTTGGTTATTGTATTGTTTTGTTGACATTTCATTTTTGGCCAATTATTTCCTGTGCAGTTGTGTTTACTTGATTGATACATATTTTCTATCATCATAGTTTATGAATTTTATGTTATTTCTTATGTAATTAAACGGATTATTACACATTGTCTCTGGTGATTAGTGAATTGGCAAAATCTAAACTATCTAAAAAGAAACCTTCAGGAAGATAAATTTGAAACTGACACTTCTCTGAAACGACATGGCGACGAGGATGCGAATCTTTGTGTTTTGTATTGATTGTGATTTAGCTGCTGCAGTGATGCTAAATGTGAGAGCAGTCCGAGATTTTCTTTTGTATTTGCTATGTCCTCTGTAACATGCATGATAATGAGTTTGTTAAAAGCACAATTGTTTGGTAGAGGGCAAGGAGTCCGATATCAATGTGGAAAGAGAGTTAGTCGCATCCCCGGGTGTCTTACACGACCGGTCAGTGGACCCCTTTGGCTGAATTGCTTGGTCGGTTGGCTGCAAGCCCGCAAGCATGGCCCTGAATTTGAGGTGGGGTGGGTTACCCCAGGTGCTGTGCATACAGCTATTGTTCGGTTTGTGGCTGGAATCACGAGGAAGAGTCAGAGCTGAGGCAAGCAGTAAGTTGGGGATGGCTTTGTCTGACTGTGCTTAGAAGCCGTCGATGCTCATTAAAACATGTGCAAAATAAATGTGAACAATTGTTTGAAGAAATAAGTGCATTAAAAAGGAACTTATGTTATAGAAGAGAGATTCTAGAATCTGTACAGATAAAGCTAATTTGAATATGAGAAGAAGTGTTGTGCTTTAGACAGTACGTAATTTAAATGCAAACAAGGAAAAATCATTGCAAAAAGTTAAAAACCAGTATCACTGTGAGAGTGCGTGCTATTGTGAGAGAGATGAGAGATAGAGAGAGAGAAGAGAGAGAGAGAGAGAGAGAATGGAACCCGGCTGAATGGAGGGGGGATTGGGTCTGACTCCGAGGTATGAGTGGATTTCATTGTGACAGTGATGAAAGATATATGTTGACAATGATTTATGTCGTAAAGAGGTAAATAATAAGTATCACAATTAATGCAAGACCTGTTGTACAAGCCAAAGGCAAGAGACCCATTGGGGAGCCCCTGAGACTACTATGACTGTTCGTGATTTTACACATGTCTGAATACATTGAGCTTAACAAACAGGTTATAGACAAAAAGGACAGGAGAATCTTTTGTTGAAGTGAGATGGTGAGATTGTGGATGACGGAGCAGATGCAACCATTTGGACTTCGCTGAATTGAATAACAATGGTTCTGTTACCACCCATCGCAACATTACGGACAAGTTAAAAGGGGAGTTTTGTTAACAACAGGATCACTATTCCTTTAATGGAATGATTTGAGAAGCCGCAAATGCATGGGCAGACCCTAGAGACCATGGTGGATGATACAAGAGTGGTAGAACTACTAGTGATAGTATGCAGCAGTTAAGAGAGATGTGTATGCAGGCTGTCTTCTATAACCTTGACACCTTTAATCGGTACCTGATGCAGCAACCATTACTAGCAGGCATGATATATCTAGGCTGATTAAGATGCACCTCACCATTTAAAAGGGACATTGTTGTCTATGTTAGGAGGGGCAGTAGGTAGCAGAGCTTGGGATGTGACTGTGTTGTTAGGACAATTAGAGGACGTAGGACTGCCACAGGATCATAAAAGCCTATTCGGGCAGTGCAGGAACATACAACAGCTACAGATCCTCTTAAATTTACAAGGAAAACATATGATTTCAAGAATTAGTGAAGTTGAGGGATGCATGTTAGAGGAGATAGATAAACAACCCAATAGTGTACTCTGAAAAGGTGGAGAAGAAGAAACACAAAAAAGAGGCAAGAAACAATACACCTATTGCATCCACCTGTGTTTGACAACGCCATGCAAAGAGTACAGCCAATGCAAGTACAAGAATTTCAGTGTAGAGTACCACAACCCCAATATTGAGAAATAAGGCAGGTTTCTCTGGGACGTGACAGAACATTAACATCTGTGTAGCAGGGGACCGACCGCCCATTATGTCCCCCTTTACAAATTTTCTGGGGGAAGTGGGGAAAACCCAACCCCGAAAGGGTGTTAGCCTTGTTTGGGCACCTGGGCTGAAGTGACACTCATACATAGCAATCCTTCCCCAAACCCCACAGGCCCATATGAAAAAATGGGGAATTGGTTTTGGTGGGGGCACAAAACATGGGTAAAGCAACATCACGAAGCTATCCAAAAGGCAAAGGACCTCCTTTCAAAAGGGAAAATTCTAATATGTGGGTTTGCCTGAGAAACATTCTGTAATAGACATTTTAAATGGGAAAAGCAAAAATAAATTAATGGGGTACAATTTTCATTTGGGGTCAGGGCTGTAATGATTCATCAGTCCAAAAATCATAGTTAAAAGGGGGGGCAAAGAAAACACCCCTTTAAAATAAACCCCCACCAAACTACACCATTTTTAAACTGAAACAATTTCAGATTACCTGGGGGGACACAAAGAAATTGGGGAAGACAAATTTAGGGGGTTTTTAAACTGGGGGGGAATCATTCGACCCCTGTTAACCCTCAAATAGTCCCGTTGGGGGCCCAATTCCCCCAAGACTGACGGGGGCCCCTAAGAATAAAAGGGGGACTTTGCCGGGGCCCCAAAAAAAAAGGGGCCACCACCGACTGCTGCAAATTCCTGACATAGTGACCATTGTGTTTTGGATATAATGCGCCCCTGCCCAAAAAAGGGAATGGCCTGCAAATGATAGGTTTGTCTTTAAAGCATTCTTTAGTATCCCGCATTGCCCCCCAGAATGTCAAGACCAAAATTTTTTTTACCCGGAAAGGACCCAAACAGTAAACCTTCCAGTATTTTTCCCCAAGGGTATTTTCCAGTCCTACCTTGGGCCCTGGGGTAATTGCCAGAACTTGCAAATGAACAAAACCCCCGTTTTAAAAAAATTTGGGGGTTTCATGTTTTAAATATTTTTTGGGGTGAAAATGATTAATTTAAACCGGGGAAAAAAAGAAAAAGGGGACAGAAGCCCCTTCCTATATTGAAATTTAAAACATCAAAGCAGAGGTTGGGCAGTGAACCAAAAAAAAATTAGGGTCCAAACACTTTAAGGTTTAAAATTTTTGGGTAAAATGTTTGGGGGGGCCCCCGAAAAAGAAAATGCCAAAAAAAGCCATTGAACAATACAAAAATTTTTTCAAAGTACCCACAAGCAAAAAAAGGGAAACCCCAAACCCTTTTGTGTGGGCTTATGGGAAATTTTGGAAAAGCCTTCATTCCTCACTTTGGGGTTAAAATTTTAAGACCCCCAAAAATTGATGTAGTTAAGAAAAACTACCTTTTTAAAGGGGAAAAGAAAAAGCAAGCTTTCCTTTCAAGCTGCCAAAGAAGGGTAAAAGTAAAGGTTTTCAGGGGCTGGGGCCGTCCATCCCCGAAAAAAACCCTTTGAATTGGAAGCTACTGAAACCCAAAAATATTGCTACCTTTGGGGTTTATAGCAAAAGGGGAGGAAGACAAATTTTCCCAAAAGGGTTCTGGTCAAGACCCAAATAACAGCACACAGACCAAATATTCACCACTGGAAAAGCAACTTCTTGCCCCCCTTACTGGGCGTTAATAAGGGGAAATGAAAGAAAAACTGGAAGCTCAAACAAAGATTTGAGATCAGGGCCCAAAACCCCAACAAGGATTGGGGCAGAAAAAACAATGGATTGGGTTTCGGACAGGAATTTGGGCCCAAAATCAAACATTGAAGAAATGGAAATGGTACTTACAAAAAAGTGCTAACCCAAAAAAAAAGGGTTTGGGCCAAGTTACAAGAGGGAATGGCAGGGGCAGTGACCCCTTTTAAGATCCCCCCTGAACCTGTAAAGCCAGAAAATTTTTTCAAGCCTTCTCCATTTGGGTTTAAGCACCTTCATTTGAACCCAAATTCCAAAAAGAATTGCAGGGCCCAAAGTGTGGGTTTTTTCAGATGGAACCCGCTACCTTTTAAGGGAAATGAAAGAATTTGGGTTTCCCGCCCGCCTTCAACCCCAAAAAATGAAAAACCCCCCCTGCACCTGCCAAAGGTCGTGTAGGAAACCATTTTAAAATGTTTGAACTACAAGGCTGTGGCGATGGTCCTCCTAACAAACCCAAAAAGACAATTTGGTATCTACATAGATAGCTGGGCTGTTTTTTAAGGGCAAAACCCCAAAGGTTTTTAAGTTTTGGAAAAGGTCAAAAATTTTGGGAAAAAACATGGGAAAGGGCCCATTTGTGGAGGAGAAGAACTTTGGAAATTGTGAAAAAAAAATTTAGAAAATAAAACTGCAATTGGACATGTTGATGCCCATTTCCCCCCACAAAAAAGTCTAGACCCCGAGGTTCCCAACCCTAGTCCTCAAGGCACACCAACAGGGCCCTGTTTTCTGGCATTTCCTTTGGGATTGGCACAGTGAAAATCATTTTTGGGCAAAGGGATTTGCACATTTTTATTCATTATTGTTTGGGGCATTCTGTGGGAGAACCTGAAAAAATTACCTGTTGGTGTGCCCTTTAGGGCTGGGGTTTGGGGGGCACTGGTCTAGACATTTGGGGGTAATAACCAAGCAGGTTTAAAATTGGGACTAGTGCAACAAAATCAACAAAGAGGAAGACTTTAACCCCAAGTTCGAAAAGGGGCACCCTGGGAAATTGGGAAAGCCTAGCCAGGGGGGGCCCAGAAACAAACGGGGAAACCTTGGGGGAAGAAAAGACATATCACTGGGCAAGACAACAGGTCTACCAAACAAGTGGGGGCATCAAAGGCGTATCCAAAGTGTGCCACATGTGAAAAATAAGAAAAAGGGCATTGCCGAAAAAGCCAGCAAAAAAAAGGGAAAGGAGGGGGATGAGACCCAATCAATCCTGGCAAAATGGAAATTTCAATTTGGGGGACTACCCAAAAGAAAAAAACTTAAACCCAAAAATTCCCAAAACCTGCCCCAGTGGGTACCTTTTTCAGGGGTTCCCACCCAACTTTTTCTACCCCCAAAAACTGGGTCAAAATGCCAAAATTAAACAATTTTTAGTTTTTTCTAATTTAGGCCCTACGGCCTACCAAAGAAATTTAAAGTTTAACGAGGGGGCACACTTCCCCAGGACAAGTCGGTTTTAAAAAGGGGCAAGTGAAAAAAGGGGTCTTTTGGGCCTTTTTTTATTCCACATCCCCCCTCAAGCTGCTGGGGCTTATTGAAAAATGAATGGACTATTAAAAGAGCAGATACCCAAAAAACTGTTTTTTCACACCTTGAAAGGGGGGGGACCCAAAACTGTCACAAGCACTGTTCAATCTTAACAACCCACCCCTTTGGGGGACCACACCCCCTTTTTTGAACATTTTTAATTCAGGGGGGGAGAGCAAAAAAACCCAAAGCATTTAAAAAGTGGGCCCCCCCAAAACAAGCGCACTCGAAAGACAATTGTTTGGGGGGAATTTTTTAATTTTTCCAAACCTGACAAAAAGGGTTTAGATTTTGGGCCCGGGGAGATTGAGAAAATTCACACAGAGTAAAACGGGGATATACCATTGAATTGGGAAATTTTTTTAGCTAAAAGAGTTTAAATTTCAAAGATAAAAGATATTACAATTTCAGTACAGACAACGACCCAAGGGGGGCAGATGACTATGAAAAACAATGATTTTACCCTTTTAAAAAAAAGTGAAGGGCAAGAGGTTTTGTACTAAAAGGGTTTTCTCAAGTATTGGGAATTTTTAATCTAGAATAAGGAAAAAGTGAGCCAATAGGGAAAAGCACTGTGGGTCCTTCCCCCTGGGAAAAAAAACCACAGCAGGAGAAATAAAAAGCCAGGGGCCAAAGGGGAAAACTAACTTGATTTTAAAAAATTGGAACTTGGGTTAAATCCTAAAATTTTGTTTTCCTTTTCCACAGATTGTCTTCACATTGTTTCCTAACCCCCGGGCGGTTTTGGGGGGGTGTTCAGTGCAAAATTTCCCAAAAAGGGGGGAAGGAGTATCAAGACCGAGATATCCAAGTGAAAAAAACTATCTTTCCCGATTCCCATGCTTTAAAAAGGGGTAGCCCCATCTAGGGAAGCAAGACATTTTGGGTTCAGCTTTTTTGGAATGGAAATTTCCCCAAGATCTTTTATCCATCAAAAAGGGGCCCAATTTAGCAAATTTTTTGTAAACAGGACATGACAAACCCAAAATTTGATGACGTTTAATCATAATGGGTACTTTCTTTGGGCAAAAAATACCAATTTAAAAGACCCAAACAAAATTTTTCGTACCCCGGACCCCCAAAACCCCATTTTTCACTTGAGCTTATCTTCCTTACTTTAAAACCCAAAAATTTCAAAGAAAAAGGAAAGCAATATTATTAATGATGTGTAAAATGTTTGTAACCCTGGTCAAGAAAAGGGTCATTCAAAAATGGGCCCTTTTTAGATTTATAAAAAGCGCAAGGGCAGCAATAAAAACCAATTTCGAAAATTTAATCCAAGGGTTTAAAGGGACGCTTATTTGCCTAAAGATTGTGAAACAGGAAGTAGGTTTTGGGAAAAATGTTAGGGGGTGGTGGGTCAAAAACAAATTTAAAAAAATAGAAAATAAATGTCACGTTTTTTAATGTTGCTACATGGGGTTCCCCGAATGGGGATGGCTAAAACCAAGGGCTCTGGCCTATTTTCTCATCTCCCGATTTGCTAAGACCCCAGGAGCTACTCTTTTAGGGAGGAGCAGGGCACTAGAAAGGGGGATCAACCCAGCTGATATGGGAAATGCTTTTCTACCAAATTAGCTGCTACTTTGGGGCCCCCTGCCCCTGGACAAAACTTTTAACGAATTTTTTGGCCCGACTGGGGCCCCCGGGTTAACAGCAATAGATTTTGAAGCAGTTAAGGCCCACAAGAAAAAAGCATTAAGGGGGTAAATTTAACGGGTATTTTACATTTTATAATACTTTGCAGGTTTTCCCAAAAAATTTAACTTACCCCTAATTTAATGTAGGGCCCAAAACCCAAATAATTTTTTTAAAACCCAAAAATTTCTTTCAAAAGGCAACACATGGGGGTTTAAAAAGGGAAAGAGGGGTGGTTTTGGGCAAACAGGTTAAAAATTCCCCACATTTCTTTTGGGGAAGCCCTTTTAATTTTCATTTAAATGTAGTAGAAATTTTCCCGTGTACTAAGCTACAAACTGGGCCCCCCTAGAATGCTAGATCCAAATTTCTGGTGTCATTAAAAATGTGTTTTAACCCGGGAATATTTTTTGGGGAAACCCCGGTGGTTTTAAGACTAAACAGCAAAATGGATTTGGGTGAAAGGGCCAAAATGGGCTACAAAATGATGAAAGGGTGTGACGTTGGCAGGAAGGGATGGTGGTTTCTCATGGGGAAGTACCTCACCCATGCTTGCATAATTTACAGGAAACGTGTTTTGGCATAAAACCCAATTTTTTAAAACTGGTTTTCCAATATGGGCAAATGCGCTTGTGTAGTTTTTCAAACAATTCCCATAAATATGGAGTTTTGAAACCCTATAAAATCAAGGTCCAGGGGGGTTTTCCGACAGAAAAAAAACTGCAGTTGTTGAACCCGTTAGGCGGGAAAAAGAATGAAATTACTCATTTGGCAACTTTAAAACCCTATTGGGAAAAGTCATTTTTCAACCAGAAATATTCCCAAAGTTTTTATCATTTTAAAACCCCCAAATTTTTTTCCCTTTAGAAGTTTAAAAATGTCATAGAACAGCCTAAAAACTTGGGGGAATGGGATTAAAACAAGTAAAATGGAAAAAACCCAAATTTATTACCCCTGCAAAATTAAAAGTGGATAAGAAAAAAGGGCATTTATGCATTGTGCTGCAGCCGATACCCCTTTTATCGGGACCATTGGTTTAAAAACATTTTAATTTTGGGAAATTTGGGCCCTGGTGAAACTTTTTCACATTATAACCTTTAACCTATCATTATACTTCCTTTTAAAAAATTTTCTGGGGTTTCCCTTTTTCCCCTTTTAAACGTGGGGCTAAGAGAATAAAAAGCAAGATCCTTTTTTGAACAACAACTGATAGGTTTGCATACCCAAAACGTAAAACATCCAAGGGTTTGGGTTTTTATTTTAAAAAAAAGTTTTTTTTTGGCTGTGAACAGTGTTTTTAAGGGTTAAAATATTAATGGTTAGTTCTATGTATATTTCAAAAAAAATTTTGTAGAAAACATTTTATCCCATAGAATTTTATAAAGATGTTTTTGAAATATAAAAGGGAAATTTAAAGTAATTAAAACCTTTAAAGCTTTTCCCAAAAAATAATCCCTTTTTGTGCATTTTTTGCTTTTGGGGATCACAGAGAGCCTTTTTTGATGCTAAAACCCCCATCTTAGGGAGGTTTGGTCTCCCCCCAGATGGAACCGGCAAAAAAACCCCCCTTTTACAAACATTTTGAAAATCCTTTACCTATATATACGTTTCTTTAATAATGGGTGGGAAAAAAATCATATGAAGGGCAGATGGGGTTTGCGGGTAATATCATATAAATGGGTGAGGAAAACCCCTAATACCCCCAGGGAAATTGGCATGAGAAAACCTAAGTCACATATGAACAATTATTCTGTGACTAATCAATAGAGAATCACATATGCTGGCCATTCATAGAATAAGTATAAGAAGACCCTGTAGCCACAGAGAACTTGGAGTCTCTTCCAGTGGCCAGTTTGAAGCTGCGCACCTGGATCCCAATCTCTCCTTCAGCAGCTACGTGATCAGAAAACCCTATGGTAATGTAGGCACGGGACTCGTTTTCTGGAAAAGACTTGAAAAGGATATGCGGACCGTAAGCATAACATCAGCTAAGTAACCTCTCTTTGTTGTTGTAGCCTCAATTTGCTAGTAACGATCATTATTTAGTTTTGTTATTGTATTGTTTTGTTTTGTTACATTTCATTTTTTGGCCAATATTTCTGTGCTGTTCTGTTACTTGTTTGATACATATTTTCTATCATCATTGTTGAATTTTATGTTATTTCTTATGTATTAAACTGATTAGTTAACACATTGTCTGCTGGTGATTAGTGAATTGCAAAATCTAAGATATCTTTAAAAGAACCTTCAGGAGTAAAGTTGAAACTGACACTTCCTGATACACAGCTCTAGGGAACAGTGCGGCTCTCTGCGCTACTCCATCCATCAGGGCCTAGTGGACACCACTCAGTGGCCAGAATGATGCTCTTCTGAGCTCCGGCAGGCAATGGCAGTGGGTGGATATGATTATCGTATACACTGAGGGCTTCCTCAATGGATATGATGAAAGGAACAGCTAAATGCAATGTTTTAAAAGTAGCCAACAGCCTGGTTCACGTCTATGTTGTAGGTTCTGTTTGGAGCCTTTGTTGTAGAGGTGAAACCGGACCTGTTTTACAATGAACACCATCGGCGCCAGATGGACCCTACTGACCACAATGGAATTAGTCGGGTATTCCCCACTGTGTCCATCATTTCATCAAATAAAACAGAGCATCATAGTCATTCCCGACAGAACGGAAACCTCCAACGCAAATGTGAAGAGTGCTTAAGGTAGGGATGTCCGACAGCCTCAACAATATTATGGTTGCCCTCAAATGGTCATTGGAGGGTGGCTAGGGGGCATGGGTCAGAGCTGTGCCCCAGTCTGTGAATTTATATCAGAGTGGTGTGGAGGTGCGCACCAAAGCTCTGAATCCCAGATGGTGGCTACCGTCACTGAGGACCACATTAAGCATCATGGTTGCTCTCAAAGGGCCATTGGAGAATGACTAGGGGGCCTGGAAGGGCTGTTAGATTTGCTGAAAAGACTAGAGTGGAGGTGAGCAACAAAGCTCAGAATCCAAGATGGTGGCTACCATCACTGAAGGCCATGGCAGAATCATGGTTGATCCTAAAGGACCAGTGGAGGGACTTGAATGACTAGGGGGCCTGGGAGGGCTGTAAAATTTGCTGAAAAGACTACAGTGGAGGTGAGCAACAAGTCTCCAAATCCAAGATGGCAACTGCCATCACTGAAGGGCGTGGCAGGATCGTGGTTGCTTTCAAATGCCATTGGAGGGCCTTGGAGAATGACTAGGGGCCCTGGTAGGGCTGTTAGATTTGCTGAAAAGACTAGAGTTGAGGTGAGCAACAAAGCTCTGAATCCTAGATGGCGGCTACCATCACTGAAGGCCATCCAAGATGGTGTTGCTCCCGTTGCTGGTAATGTCATCTCTACCAAATGCTGGCTGCGTCCTGTGGAGAGTGTAGAGCTGGTTCTCCTGTATCCGGACCTTGTCCATCCCTGCTCGCTGAGTCTAAGCTCTAGGGGACACATAGACTGATGTGCCGAGCCGGATTCATTGAGTTTAAAACATAAGTCCTAAGGGAACAGCTGAATGAGCTCCTGCATCCGTTCCTCTGTGATCCATAGGCTATAATGGAACAAATATTGTAGGTTATAAGGGGTGAGAAGCCCCCAGATATTTCTGTGATGTATATGTCACAGGTCTATGGAGTGGACTTGTTCCCTGAATACGCTCTACACCCAGAGAGTGCCGTTACAGCCACCAGCCTCCGCCAGGGCCTGAGATAACTCAGACACAAAAGCTTTATCTGCGATTTTACATCTTGCATTTAATACTTATACCTGAACATAGCGAATAATCGCAGTCTTAGTAGGATCATGTTTGCCTTGTTTTTTAGGGGGCTGCGGTGCCCATGTTGCGGTTTCCATCTGGTTACCTTTATCTTCTCTCATCGATTTCCATAGGATTGTGGCACCTATGGCACGGTCTCCATCAGAATGTCTTTAGAACAGTAACTCCGTGTTAATGGCATCTGGGAATTGCATCTGGTAGACAGTCAAGCAGTATCCCTAATTCATGGGGTTAAACCATGTCCAAAACTGCGCCCATAGCAACCATTCGGAGCTCTGCTTTTATTATTTAACTGCTCTGGAGAAATTAAAGCTGAGCTCTGATTGGTTGTTATGGGCTGATTGGTTGTTATGGGCTTTGATTGGTTGCTATGAGCTCTGATTGTTTGCTATGGCTTAGGGAATTGGTTGTTATGAGCTCTGATTGGTTTTCTCGGGCTCTGATTGGTTGTTATGAGCTCCGATTGGTCGCTATGAGCTCTGATTGGTTGCTACGGGCTCTGATTGGTTGTTATGAGCTCTGATTGGTTGTTATGAGCTCTGATTGATTGTTATGGGCTCTGATTGGTTGCTTATGGGCTCTGATTGGTTGCTATGGGCTCTGATTGGTGGCTATGGGCTCTGATTGGTTACTATGGGCTGATTGGTTGCTATGAGCTCTGATTGGTTGTTATGGGCTGATTGGTCGCTATGAGCTCTGATTGGTTCCTATGGGCTCTGATTGGTTGTTATGAGCTCTGATTGGTTGCTATGAGCTGTTATTGGTCGCTACGGGCTCTGATTGGTGGCTATGAGCTCTGATTGGTTACTATGGGCTCTGATTGGTTGCTATGAGCTCTGATTGGTCGCTATGGGCTCTGATTGGTGGCTATGAGCTCTGATTGGTTACTATGAGCTCTGATTGGTTACTATGGGCTCTGATTGGTTGCTATGAGCTCTGATTGGTCGCTATGGGCTCTGATTGGTTGCTATGAGCTCTGATTGGTTACTATGGGCTGATTGGTTGCTATGGGCAACAAAAAGTTGTATTGTTAGACAAGTTTGATAGATGAGGTCCATTATGCGCACAAGCCCTTATGAGGGAACAGATAACACTTCCTATCACTAGGTCTCGCCATTTTGTTATGGGGTCCTGTGACTCCCGCTATACCCTGTATATTGTTACTATTGACTGCCCAGCGCTATCATCTGTGGCCCTTAAGATGCTGTAAACTCCAACTCCCAGCATGCCCTGCCCACAAAGGAGACTCGGTGATGGCGGCCGCTGCAGTGAACCGGCTCCAGAAACGTCCCGCATTCAGTATGAGCTGAGATAACATCAGTCACTTGTATGAGCGTCGCCATGACAACCAGCAGCGGAAGCGCGCAACCACCGCGCGACACCGGAAGTGGCGCGCCTGAAGCCGGGTCTGGGTCGCGGAGCAGTGACGTCACAGCGCGACCTGACGCGGGGGCGGAAGCAGGAGTCCCGGGTGAGTGACAATCTCGGGCAGGTTATGGGGGGGATGTCGGGGCGGAGGGGACACGGTGTGGATGGGGCCACAGTGAGGGGGAGAGGCGGCGGCTCATGGACTGAAGCTACAGTGTATAGCTAACCGCACGGGGGAGGACTAGGTGTGCACAGCGCTCTGCAGGCTCCGGAGCCGCACAGCTGATTCGTATCCTAGGTTCACCTCAACTGTGAGAGAGAACAATCCAGAAAATCCCATTGTCTGACTTAGAAATAATGAATTTGCATTTTATTCTATGAAATAAGTATTTGATACAATAGAAGAACAGGACTTAGTATTAGGTACAGAACCATTGTTTGCAGTTACAGAGGACAGGCGTTCCCTGCAGTTCCTGCCCCGGTTTGCACACACACCAGAGCAGAGATTTTGGCGACTCCTCCATACAGATTTTCTCCAGATCTTTCAGGTTTCGGGCTACATTGAGTTCCAGCTCCCTTCAAAGATTTTCAACTGGATTCAAGTCTGGAGACGGGCTCAGCCACTCCAGGACCTTGAAATGCTTCTCACTGAGCCGCTCCTTAGTCGTCCTGGCTGTGTGTTTCGGTCACTGTCCTGCAGGAAGACCCAGCCCCGACCCATCTTCAATGCTCTTACTGAGGGAAGGGGGTTGTTGGGCAAAATCTTGTTCTATCTATGGGAGAGACTTTCATGGCTATTTATGTTATTCTGGCCCATAAATAGTATAAAACTGTGACGCAGACAAGCGATTGGTCAGCTGAAGCCTATGGATATGGTGCAGTATACATCTAAACACTAATATAAATGCACACTGCGAGACATAGTAAAACCTCAGCCTATATAGAAAAGGGTACTGTGGAAATATAAAATGGGCCTTGTTTAGTTTTTGATAAAGTATTGTATAAGACCTCCCAAAACTCAAGGATCCCAGAGCAGTGACCCCTACACAGTGTAGTGACTCAGGGGCCCCTTGATTTTGGAAATGTGTGCTGAATACAATCTTTGATTCAGGGAAAACCAATAAGAGTCCCTGGTTCTTCATATTTGGGGTTAGGCATAATGATTGCCATATGGCCTATATACCTTGAGGGTTACTGTCTATATTGGTGCTCGTGGGTATTTTGGGAAGATGTATCTATTGGGGGCCCCTTTTGGGCTCTGATTGCGGTTTCAAGTTGGCTCTTGATGGACAGCTTATTAGGTTGTTGGCCCCGGTCTGTTTCACAGCTGCTGATTAACTCGGGCCCTTCTATGATGGGGGGCCCATGGGCCTTATGTATGAAGTGTCTAGTGGGACTTTTCTGTTGCTCTTAGCCTGATTGGCGCCCACAGTGGAGCTCTGAGGGGGCGTTATGTAGTGGTCTACTATTAGAGGGTCTGTGGGCCTCAGAGCTGGGCTCTGTGGACTCTGATTGGGGGCTCTGTGGGCTCTGATTGGCGGCTCTGTGGGCTCTGGTTGGGGGCTCCGGTTGGGGGCTTTTGGCGGCTCTGGTTGTTATGAGCTCTGGTTGCTATGGGCAACAGAGACAGTCTCTCTTCTAGATAGGTTTCATACACAAGGCCTATAATATCTATAGGTGACTGTATTTGGAGTGGGTACATGTAAGAATGTATTCTGAAAATAGAGCTACCTATGTGGTCGAGTGGCCCCCACCAGCCTGTCGCAGTGGCCCAATGGAAATGTTTAAAAGAAAGCGTCTGACATCTTTGGACCCTTTCAGTCTTCGTTCTAATCATCAGAATTACTTTCTTTCTTTCAGCTCAGGGATGCCCAAAAAGTTCCAGGGTGAAAACACCAAGTCTGCTGCTGCCCGTGCCAGGAAGGCGGAGGCAAAGGCTGTAGCTGATGCAAAGCGGCAGCAGGCCCAGGAGGATGCGTACTGGCAGGATGACGACAAGCACGTCCAGCGCAAGGAGCAGAGGAAGGTGAGGACCAGACGGGATGGTAGTACGAGGTTTCATCCGCTGGATGTGTCTGGGTGTGCAGCGCTGTGGATCCCCGCGGTCCACTTATCAGGGCTCTGTTCATACCAGGCTGTCACGGGCTCTGTTTCACAAGAGTCTTCATGGATCCTAATACCTTTTAGGAGGTTCAGGCTTCATATTCTCTGTAAGTGGTCACTATAGTGTAGCCGGCTGTCAGCACTTTAGAAGTACGTGCTGGCCAGCAAGTACTGCTAAAATGCCCAGCGTATTGCGGCACGTACAGTCTGCACCACAATACACCGCGTGAACATACCTAACAGTGTAAGTTTGCTGTGCCCTCAAAATAACTCCACATACAGCTGTCCGTGTCTAAACCGCTGGCAACAAAAGTGAGGACACCCCCTAAGTGACACTAAAAGTGAGGACACCCCCTAAGTGACACTAAAGTGAGGACACCCCCTAAGTGACACTAAAAGTGAGGACACCCCCCCTTGAGGACCCCCCAAACAAAAAGTGAGGACACCCCCTAAGGACATAAAAAGGCATACCCAAAATCATACGCCAAAATAAGTGAAAATCAAAAGTGAGTCACCCCTTTACCTACATGTTTAAAGACGTTGTGGTGAGAGTGCGCCTTTAAACATGCAGTGACTTTATTTTTACAGTCCGAGATACTTTATTGACATTGAAAAAATGTCTTGTTTTCTCAGAGAGCCGACAGCGCAGCGGCCTGCATGATGGGCAGCTAATGTTCCTCAGCATCTTATTCAATTTACACTGTGGAACCACAGTATTCTGTAGAGCTCACTGTAAGGATAGGCTGCTGCTTTACATCACATAAGTAAACCTGTCTCTGTGCACTCATTAAAGGGGTTGCCCAGGTCCTCTCATCCGCCCTGGAACCTGACATTGGGCGTGGAGGGATGAGGGCCCATGCAACCCCTTTAATAGAATCCTATCTCAGCTTCTTATCAGATCATGAGGGTGACACACGCCTCATGTCTCCACCAGTGTTGTGAGCTGTAATTAGCTGTGAATCACTAGACAGAATGATTAGCGTGATACCTGCCCATGCTACAGAGCTTGGATCCTAAATAGATATAGAAGTCTCAGATACATAGTTTTCAGTGCTGATTTTTCGTGTATTTTGTAGAGGTGAGCCTCAGCATGCAACCAGTCAGGGCAATTGACAAGAGCAATACATGGGAGGATAATCTTTTTATGCACTGGGGGTTACCAGCTTTCCTCATTCTTATCAGCTCCTACTCATAACCTTTACACCTCTCAGCTCCTGCTAATAACCCTGACGCATCTCAGCTCTTGCTGATAACACACCTCACAGCTCCGGCTGATAACCCTGACGCATCTCAGCTCTTGCTGATAACCCTTACGCCTCTCAACTCTTGCTGATAACACTTACGCCTCTCAGCTCTTGCTGATAACCCTTACGCCTCTCAGCTCCTGCTGATAACCCTGACGCCTCTCGGCTCCTGCTGAAAACCCTTAAGCCTCTCGCCTCCTGCTGAGAACCCTTACGCCTCTCGGCTCCTTTCTGTAACACACCTCTCTGCTCCTGCTGATAACCCTTACGCCTCTCGGCTCCTGCTGATAACCCTGACGCCTCTCGGCTCCTGCTGATAACCCTTACGCCTCTCGGCTCCTGCTGATAACCCTGACGCCTCCTTTTTTCTGATTTAACCTTACGCCCCTCAGCCTTTCGAAACACTTCCCCTTCCCCTAAAAAATTTTTAATTTTTTTTTAAAAAAAAAAAAGGGGGTTTTTTGGGTTTTTAAAAGGGGGGGGGGGGAAAAACCCCCAAAAAAAAATTTTTTTTATTTTTTTTTTTTCCCCCCCCCAAAAAATTTTGGGTTGGAAGGGGGGGGTTTTAATTCCCCCAAAATAGAAAATTTTTTGGGGGTTTTTTTTCCCAAAAAAACCCCCCCCTAAAATTTTTTTTTTTTTTTTGGGGGGTTTTTTGGAAAAAAAAGGGGCCCCCCTTTCCCCCCAAAATTTTTTAAAAGAAAAAAGAAAAATTTTTTGGGCCCGGGGTTTTTTTTTTTAAATTTAACCAAAACCCCCCCCCTTTTTGGGGTTCCCCGGGGTTTTTTTTTTTTCCCCCTTTTTCCCCTTTTTTCCCTTAAAAAAAAACCCCCCCCCCAAACCTTTCCCCCCGGTCTTTTTAAAAAACCCTCTCAGTTTCTTTAACCCTTGGCCCCCCCTTTTTTAAAAAAACCCCTTTCCCCCCCTTTGGCCCTTTCCCCCTTGGGCCCTCGCTTTGGGGGTTTTTTTCCCCCCTTTTCCCCCTTTTTTTAAACCCCCCCCCCCCCCCTTCCCTTCCCTTTCCCCCTTTTTCCCCCCCCCCTTTTTTTTCCCCCCCCCCCCTTTTCCCCTCTTTTTCCCCCCTTAAAAAACCCCCCCCCTAAACCCCCCCCTCCTTCCCCCCTTTTTTTTTTCCCCCCCGCCCCCCCAAAAAAAAAAAGGGCCCCCCAAAAACCCCCAAAAACCCCCAAAACCCCCAAACCCCCCCCCAAACCTTTTTTCCCCCCCCCCCCCCTTGGGCCCTTTTCCCCTCCGCTTTTTAACCCCCCCCCTTTTTAAAAAAATTTTTTTTAGGGTTCCCCCTTTTAAAACCCCCCCCTTTTTCCCCCTTAAAACCCGGGCCCCACCCCCCCCCCAAAAACCCCCCCCCCTCCCGGCCCCCCAAACCCCCCCCCCCTCCCCCTTACCCCCTTTCCCCCCCCCCCCCGGTTGTTTCCCCCCCGGGGTTTTTTTTCCCTGGAAAAAAGGGGGTTTTCGGGCCCCCCCCCCCTTTTTCCGGGGCCCCCCCCCCCCCCGGGTTAAAAAAAGAACCTCCCCCCGCCCCCCGGGTTGGGTTTCTGGCCAAAACCCCCGCCCCCCCCCGGCCCCGGGGGGCGGCCCCCCCGGCCCCCCGGGCCCCCAAAGGGGGGGTTTTCCCCCCGGTCTCCGGGTTTTTTTAAAACCCTTTCCCCCCTTTCCCCCCACCCCCCAAAAATTTCCCCAAATAATTAAAGGCCCCCCCCCCTTTGGGGAAAAAACGCCTATTTCCCCCCCTTTTTTCCCCCCCCCCCTCCCCCCCGAACCCCCCGGGCCCCCCGGGCCCCCCCCCCCGGCCCCCCTTCCCCCCCCTTTCCCTTGGGCCCCCGGGCCCGGGCCCCAAACCCCCCGGCCCCTTGGGTTCCCCAAAAATTCCCCGGGGGGGAAACCCCCCCCCGGGGGCCCCCCCCAAAAAACCCCCCCCCCTTCCCCGACCCTTTCCCCCCCTTTTGACAAAACCCCTTCCCTTTAAACCCCCCGGCCCCCCCTGGGGCCCCCTTCCCCCCTTTCCCAAAAAAACCCCCCCGGGCCCCCGGGTTTTACCTTTTCCCCCCCGGGAAAAACCCCCCCCCCGGGGGGCCCCCCGCCCCCGGCCAGGCCCCGGCCCCCCAAACGGGGCCCCCCCCCCCCCGGCCCCCGGGGGCACCTCCCGGGCCCCCCCCTTTCCCCCCCCAAAAACCCCCCCCGGTTCCCCCCCCCTTTTCCCCCCCCGGGGGGGCCCCCGGGCCCCCCCCCCTACCCTTTGGGCCCTTTCCCCCTTAAACCCCCCTCCTTCCCCAAAAAAACCCCCCCCCCTTTGGCCCCCCTGAAAAGGGCCCCCCCCCCCGGGCCCCCCCCCCGCCCCCCCGCCCCCCGGGGCCCCCCGGCCCCCCCCTTTTTTGGGGGGCCCTTTTAAAAACCCCCCCCAAAAAATTTTAAGGGCCCCCCCCCCCCCTGCCCTTTTTCCCCCCCCCCCCGGGGGGCCTTTTTAAAAAAAGGCCCCGGCCCCCCCCCCCCCCCTTTCCGCCCGGGGGCCCCTTGGCCCCCAAAAAACCCCCCCCCCCCAAAACCCCCCCCGGAAACCCCCCCCCGGGAAAAAAAACCCCCCCGGCCCCTTTAAAAAACCCCCCCCCCCTCCCGCTGACAACCCCTTTACGCCCCCGGCTCCCCAAAAAAACCCCGGGGGCCCTTCCCGGGCCCCTGACAAACCCCACCCCCCCCCCGGGGCCCCCCCCCCCCCTCCCCCCCCCCCGGGGGGCCCCAAAAAAACCCGGGCCCCCCGGGGGAAAAGGGGGGTTTCCCTTTCCCCCAATTTTTCCGGGTTTTTTCCCCCCCGGGGGCCCCGGGGCCCACCCCCCCGGGTTTTTTCCCCCCCCAAAACCCCCTTTTTGGGTTTTTTTTTCCCCCCCCCCCCTTTTTTGGGGGCCCCCGGGGGGGGGGTGAAAATTTTGGGGGGGGGGAAAACCCCCGGGTTTTGGGGCCAAAACGGAAAGGGGGGGGGGTTTTTTGGAAAACCCCCTTTTGGGTTTTTGGGGGCCGCGGGGGGGGGTTTGTTTGGGGGGGGGTTTTTTTTTTGGGGGGTTTTTAAAAAAGGGGGGGGGGGTTTTTGGCAAATAATAAATTGGGTTTTGAATTTTTCCCGGGGGGAAAAAAAATTTTTTTTTTTTTGGGGGCCCCTTTTTAAAAAACCCTTTTCCCCTTTTTTCCCCCCCGGGGGAAATTTTTTTTGGGGGGGGGGGGTTTGGGGGGGGGGGGGAAGGGGGGGGGAAAAAAAAATTTTTTTTTTTTGAAACCCCCCCTTCCCCCCAAAAAGGGGGCCCCATTTTGGGGGAAAAGGGGAAATTTCCCCAAAAAGGGGGGGTTTTTTTGGGGGGTTTTTTTTTAAAAATTTTTTTTTTTTTTTGGGGGGTTTTTTTTGGGGGGGGGTTGGGGGTTCCCTTTGGGAAAAAATTTTACGCCTTTTGGGGGGGGAAAGGGGGGGGTTTTCCCGGGGGGGGGGGCCCCCCCCCCCCCCCCCAAAACCCCCCCTTTTGGGGTTTTTTTGGGCCCGGGGGGGGCCCCGGGGGGGGGGGGGGGGGGGGGTTTTTTTTTAAAAAAATTTTTTTTTTTGGGGGGCCCTTTAAAAAACCCCCAGGGGAATTTGGAAAGGGTTTTTTTGGCCGGGGCCCCCCCCGGGTTTTTCCCGGAAAAACCCCCCACATTTTCCCCCCGGGCCCCCCCCCCTGGCCCGGGGGCCCCCCCCGGGAAATAAGGAAAAAAACCCCCCCCCCTTGGGTTTTAAAAAACCCAAAAACCCCCCTTTTTTTTTGAAGGGGCCCCGAAAAAATTTTTTTTTAAAAGGGGTTTGGGGGTTTTTTTCCCTTGGGGGAAAAATTCCTTTTGGGGGGGGGGGGCCCCCCCCCCCCCCCCCCCCCAAAAAAACCCCCCCCCCTTTTTTTGGGGGGGAAAAAAGGGGGCTCCCTTTTAAAAAGGGTTTTTTTGGGGGGGGGGTTTTTTTTTGGGGAAAGGCTTGGGGGGGGGCCCCCGGGGGCCCCCCCCCCTTTTTTTTTTTTAAAAACCCCCTTTTTCCCCCGGGAAAATTTTTGGGGAATTTTTTTGGGGGGTTTTTTTTTTTTTTTGGGGGAAATTTTTTTTTTAAAAAACCCCCAAAAAAGGGTTTAAAAAAATTTTTTTTTTTTTTTTTGGGGCCCCCGGGGGTTTTTTGGGGGGGGGGGGGGTTTTGGTTTTTTTAAGGGGTTTTTTTTTTGGGAAGGGGGGGTGGGGGGGGTTTTTTTGGGGGGGGGTTTGGGAAAAATTCCCCCCCCTTTCCCCGGCCCCCCCCCTTTTTTTTAAAAAAAATTTTTTTCCCCCCCCCCTTTTTTCCCTTTTTCCCCTTTTCCCCCCCTTTTTTTTTTTTCCCCCCCGGGGGGGCCGGGGGGAAAAAAAAATTTTTTTTGGGGAACCCCCGGGGGGAAAATTTTGGGGGCCCCTTTAAACCCCCCCCCCTTTTTTTTTTTTCCCCCAAAAAAACCCCCCTTTTTTGGGGGCCCCCCCCCCCTCCCCCCTTTTTTTTCCCCCCTTTTTTTCCCCCCTTCCCCGGTTTGGGTCCCCTTTAAATTTTTTTTCCCCCCCCGGGTTTTTCCCCCCCCCCCCCCCCTTTTCCCCCCCCCCCCTTTTTCCGGGAATTTTTTAAACCCCCCCCCCTCCTTTTTCCCCCCCCCCCCGGAACCGGGGCCCCCCAACCCCCCGGGCCCGGGGAAACCCCCCTTTTTTTTGGGGGCCCCGGGAAAGGCCTTAAATTTTGGGGCCCCCTTTTTTTTAAAAAAAACTTCCCCCAAAAAAAGGGGGCCCCTTTTTTAAAAACCCCGGGCCCCCCGGGGGAAAAAAAACCCTTTTTTTTTCCCCCCCCTTTAACGAACCCGGGGCCCCCAAAAACCAAAAGGGGGCCCCCGGCCCCCGGGGCCCCCCTTTTTTTTGGGGGGGGGGGGGGGGGAAAAAAAAAACCCGAAAAACCCCCCCCCTTTTTAAAAAAATTTTCCCGGGGAAAAAATGACCCTTTTTGGCCCTTTAAAAAAAGGGGGGCCCCCCTTTAAACGGGGGCCCCCCCCAAAAAAAGGGGCCCCCCGGGGGGGAAAAAAAAAACCCCCCCCCCCCCAAAAAGGCCCAAAAGGGGCCCGGGGGGGGGCCCCCCCGGGACCCCCAAGGTTTAAAAAACCCGGGGCCCCCCCCCAAAAAAAAAGGTTTTGGGGGGGGGGGGCCCCAAAAAACCCCCCCGGGGCCCCGGGAAAGGGGGAAAAAGGGGGGGGGCTCCCCCCCCCAAAACCCCCCCCAAAAGGGCCCGGCCCCCCGGGGGCCCCCAAAAAAACCCCCCGGGGAAAAATTTTTTAACCCCCCCCCCCCACCCCTTTTCCCCCCCCCGGGGGGCCCCCCCAAAAAATTTTTCCCAAAACCCCCCGCCCGGGCCCCCACCCCCCGGCCCCCCGGGGGGGCCAAAAAAACCCCCCCCCTTTTTTTACCAACTTTTAAAAATTTTTTGGGGGGGGTTTTAAAAAAGGGGAAAAAATTTGGGGGCCCCGAGGGGAAAAAAGAACCCTTTTTTGGGCCCCCCCCAAAAAAAAAAAAAGGCCGGGGTTTTAAAAACCCCCCCCCCAAAAGGGGAAAAAAATTTTTTTTCCCCCCGGGAACCCCCCCCCGGGGCCGGTTTTTTTTGGGGGGGCCCCCCCGGGGGGGGGGGGAAAACCCCCCCCCCTTTTTTTGGGGGGGGCCCCGGGGCCCCCCGGTTTTTCCCCCCCCCCCAGTGGCCCCCCCGGCCCCCCCCCCCCTTTTTAAGGGGCCCCGGGTTATTTCAACCCTTTTTTCCCCCCAAAACCCAAAAAGGGGGGAAAAAAAAATTTTTTTTTCCCCCCCAAACCCCTTTTTTTTTTTTTGGGGGGGGCCAAAACCCTTTTTCCCCCTTCCCTTTTTTTTATTTAAAAGGGGCCCCTCGGCTCTGTGACAACCCTACGCCCCCTCGCACCTGTGACCCCCCCCCTGAGCCCTTTTGGCTCCGTGACAACCCTGACGCCTCTCGGCTCCTGCTGACAACCCTGACGCCTCTCGGCTCCTGCTGACAACCCTGACGCCTTCCCGGCCCCCCGCTGAAACCCTTCGCCTCTGGGTCCCCTGACAACCCGGAACGCTCTCGGCTCCCTACAACCCCCCCCGTCTCAAACGGTCCCGGACAACCCTGACGCCTTTTCGGCTCCCGCTGAAAAACCCGACCCTCCCCGGGGCCCGCTGACAACCCTGAAGCCCCCGGTCCCGCTGACAACCCGACGCCTCTGGTCCCCCTGAAAAACCCCCAGCCTCCGGCTCCCGCTGACAACCCCGACGCCTCTCGGCTCCCGCTGACAACCCTGACGCCTCTCGGCTCCCGCTGACAACCCCGACGCCTCTCGGCTCCCCCGACAAAACCCCCACGCCTCTCCTCCCCGGACAACCCCGAGCCCCGGTCCCCCCGAAACCCCCGACCCTCTCCTCCCTGACAACCCCGACGCTTCGGCTCCCCTTAAAGGCCTTCCTTTTAAGGAAAGAGAACTGGGGCAAGCAATCCCTTTTTGCCATTTCAGAGCTCAAAAAAGGGAAGTCAGAGAAAACGGGTTCTTAAATGGGTTTCTCACTACAGGGGTTGTGATTTTTATGTTAAAGATCTTGCAAAACAAGTCAATTGCAAATTGTCCATTACAGTGTTCCCACCTTTCCCAATATCCCCTCCTTTTTATGGGGGTGCAACACTCTGGTCGCTATAGCCCCGACCTTTTTTAATATCTCGATAGGGGGCCCTCGCATGGTCGCTATAGCTCAGACTGTTCAACCCCCTTCCTGTAGGCTGCCACATGGTAATAGGCCCCGCCTGTTTTTTAATTTCCTTTTGATTTTGGGTGACAGCATGGTTTACCAAAAGACAGACCTGTTTGATTCTTTGATAGGTGCCAGCATGGTTTTTCTATAGTACAGACCCGTTTTTCTCCCTGATAGGCTGCCCGCAAATGGCGCTATAAATACAGACCCTGTTTTTCCTTTCCGAAGGGGCCAGCACTGGTCCTACTAAGACCGTTCACCTTCCCGAAAGGCTGCCCACTGGCGCTAAGCTACGACCTGTTCCAATCTCTCTGTAGGCTTCACACTGGTTGCATAGCTACAGACCGTTCAATCTTTCCCATGGGGTTCAGCACTGGTTTTCTAAGCTACAACCTGTTTTATTTTCCTGAAAACTGCCCGCCCGGTTTTTCTATAGCTAAGACCCGTTTTACTCTCTGAAAATTAAAAAGAAAACAAGAAACAGGCGGGTGAGTGAACAATGTAATGATACAACTCCTTTAAAAAAAATTATATAAAAAAAAAAAAAACAGAAAAAAAAATTTTTTTTTGCTTAAAACAATACATTTAATAGTCAAATACCGCTGGTCAATTTTTTGTTTCTGGTGGCTGTATTTCAAGGAAATTTATCAAAAAAGGACCCAGTTTAACCCCCTGTTTTTATTTTGAAACGTTTTTTTTTTTTTTTCCCCATATCATTATCAATATTGCATAAAAATCCTGAAATCCTGCAGTTCTCACTTTGGCCATTAGGCCTAATAATAGTCTGACTTTCCTGTTCTTCCCACTCTTCTCATTATCACACGGCGGATTCACTGACAGGTGACAACCCCTTAATAGATAACCGGATCCCCATTCACTTAAGACCTTCCCCTTTTTGTAGGATCACCCCCCTGCTTTTCCCTCACCCCAAGGCAGAAAAAAATGCGGGGTAACCCTATTAAGAAAACAAGGATCCACCAGTCACTATAACTGACCCCCCTTGTTTTGTGAGATCATTCTCCGCGTCCCCTCATCACGGAGGATTCACTGAAGGTCACCTATTTTTAGATAACACAGGATCCCCCATTCATATGACTGACACCCCTGTTCTTTAGAAATTTCCCCCCTTTGGTCTCATCATCACGGGCGGTTTACACTGACGGGTGACCCTATATAATAGAAACACAGGGTTCACCATTCACTTGTGCCCAAACTCCTGTTCTTTTGAGTCACTTCCCTGCACTCTCATCACGGCAGGATTACATGACAGGTAACACCAAATATAGATAAAAGGATCCCCATACAATGGGAGATGTCACAGCTCCCCCCTTTCCCCTCCCTGCACACGCTTTTTCCCCCCGGTCAAAGAGAATGCCCACAACACTTCCTAGAGAAGTCAATGGGTTGCTTTTCCCGTTCACAGGCTCCCATGTCCATGAAGATGCGTAAAACATCTTTTAAATGCTGTAAAAAGCCTGGGCAAAATGGGCCGCCCCCATAATCCTACACAGACCACAGAAATAAAAATCTACAATCAGAAATAAAAAGAAGAAAAGAAAATGTATCAGTGTCTGGATTTAATTTGTAAAAAAAATATATCGGTGATAGATTCCCTCTAAACTCTACGGGACGGAGCGGAGGGCAGCGCTCTGTTCTCCTGGGTGCAGATACCTGACCGTTGTGTCATAGGGAAGGTATTATCTGTCCCAGACTCCAGTGTCTGACCGTGACGCAACAATGTAAATGGGAATCTTGGCTCCCAGCTCTTTCCTCATTGAGTGGTCAGTGTAGATGATAGATACAGCTCAAGCGGCCGTCAGGGTGTGTCAGTCCCTTCCCTGCCCTTAGGTAGCCGTCACATTTGTAGTTTTTATTGCACGCTTATTTAACTAGGTCTGTGAGTGATGTACAGAAGAGCGCTCACAGGTAATATCTGGACGACACCCAGATGTTACTCAATTTCCGGATTTCTATCCTCTGCTCTTATGCACCAGTCACTGTGCCGCTGCTGTTGGGCCTCGTCTACACGCCGCTGGTTTATGGTCGGATTTTTAAGCAGATCCAGTATTTAGAATCCGCAAATTGCAGACTGTAGACTAGTCCCCATAGACTTCAATAGTAGATCTGACTGTAGACCAGTCCCCATAGACCTCAATAGAAGATCTGACTGTAGACCAGTCCCCATAGACCTCAATAGAAGATCTAAATGTAGACCAGTCCCCATAGACCTCAATAGAAGATCTGACTGTAGACCAGTCCCCATAGACCTCAATAGAAGATCTGACTGTAGACCAGTCCCCATAGACCTCAATAGAAGATCTGACTGTAGACCAGTCCCCATAGACCTCAATAGAAGATCTGACTGTAGCCAGTCCCCATAGACCTCAATAGAAGATCTGAACTGTAGACCAGTCCCCATAGACCTCAAAAAAGATCTGACTGTAACCAGTCCCCATAGACCTCAATAGAAGATCTGACTGTAGACCAGTCCCCATAGACCCCAATAGTAAGATCTGACTGTAGACCAGTCCCCATAGACCTCAATAGAAGATCTGACTGTAGACCAGTCCCCATAGACCTCAATAGAAGATCTGACTCCAGTCCAGTCCCCATAGACCTCAATAGAAGATCTGACTGTAGACCAGTCCCCATAGACCTCAATAGAAGATCTGACTGTAGACCAGTCCCCATAGACCTCAATAGAAGATCTGACTGTAGACCAGTCCCCATAGACCCAATAGAAGATCTGACTGTAGAACCAGTCCCCATAGACCTCAATAGAAGATCTGACTGTAGACCAGTCCCCATAGACCTCAATAGTAGATCTGACTGTAGACCAGTCCCCATAGACCTCAATAGAAGATCTGACTGTAGACCAGTCCCCATAGACCTCAATAGAAGATCTGACTGTAGACCAGTCCCCATAGACCTCAATAGAAGATCTGACTGTAGACCAGTCCCCATTAGACCTCAATAGAAGATCATGACTGTAGACCAGTCCCCATAGACCTCAATAGAAGATCTGACTGTAGACCAGTCCCCATAGACCTCAATAGAAGATCTGACTGTAGACCAGTCCCCATAGACCTCAATAGAAGATCTGACTGTAACCAATGCCCCATAGACCTCAATAGAAGATCTGACTGTAGACCAGTCCCCATAGACCTCAATAGAAGATCTGACTGTAGACCAGTCCCCATAGACCTCAATAGAAGATCTGACTGTAGACCAGTCCCCATAGACCTCAATAGAAGATCTGACTGTAGACCAGTCCCCATAGACCTCAATAGAGATCTGACTGTAGACCAGTCCCCATAGACCTCAATAGAAGATCTGACTGTAGACCAGTCCCCATAGACCTCAATAGAAGATCTGACTGTAGACCAGTCCCCATAGACCTCAATAGAAGATCTGACTGAGACCAGTCCCCATAACCTCAATAGAAGATCTGACTGTAGACCAGTCCCATAGACCTCAATAGAAGATCTGACTTAGACCAGTCCCATAGACCTCAATAGAAGATCTGACTGTAGACCAGTCCCCATAGACCTCAATAGAAGATCTGACTGTAGACCAGTCCCCATAGACCTCAATAGAAGATCTGACTGTAGACCAGTCCCCATAGACCTCAATAGAAGATCCGAGCTGGAGTCTACACAGCACGGATTATCAATTGTTGGATTTCTATAGAACATGTTCTATCTCTTGTCAGATTCTAATACAGTTCTGTGTACTAGGTCGGATGGAATCCAAAAACCTAGACAACAATATTTGGTTTTGCACATCCAAAAGACTTTTTTGAAAAAAATGAGCCCAGGTCCCCCTGGTGCAGCAGCAATATACATACACATTCCAATACCAGCAGCACACTATTAACACTAAAAAACTATCAAAAGGCACATGGGAATTTTTGGAAAAGCATTTCTGCTGCTCAGGATACATGAACATTTTTTTGAGGTTCTTAGTTCACATTTTTGATCAAAACTGCTTAGCACACCTGCCAATCAGCAAAGCGACCTCCATACAGGTGGGAACCTCCCATCAGCAGGGCGACCTAAATACAGGTGGGAACCTACACTTAACGTTACCTCTCTTAGTGCCTGTTCAGATCTCCATGCTTCAGGGAGTGCAAAGTTTTTTGGATGTGGAAAACCAAATATTGTTGTCTAGATTATCCGTATGGGGGAGTGGCTGCCCCCTCGTTGGTTTTCTGCACTCCACCCACCTTTAAATCAATGCAGAGTAGCTTGTAGCTGAAACCTTCTCTCCCTTAAGTGTGGAGGTCTGAACAGGCCCTAAGAGAGGTAACGTTAGTGTAGGTTCCCACCTGTATTGAGGTCCCCTTGCTGATTGGCTGGTTCGCTTAAGCAGTTTTGATCAAACGTGTGAACTAAGAACCTCAACGATTTTTCATATATCCTAAGTAGCAGAAATACTTTTTCAAAGATTCCTGTGTGCCTTTTGATAGTTTTTTAAGTTAATAATGTGCTGCTGGCATTGGAATGTGGAATCCAAAAGCTGACCACGGTTTTTGCCGCAAACTCGCGCCAAAAAACGGATCCGGCGATTATATATTACCATCAGATTTTCAATGGTATTTTTTACGTTTGCCGTGTACACGTAGCCTACTATCTCAGTGTGCAGACGTCTTACAGGTCAGATTGTATTACTATTAACGGGGTTGTCCAGTTTATAAAAGAAATCTAATTGCCAACTCTTAGGACCACGATAAAATAAAAAATGCGCGCACTCTTTTCTCCGGTCCCCGGTGCCGGCGCGGCGTCTCTCCTCTGTTTTATTCCCCCTCTATCTCTGAACAGGAAGTCACCGCTAGTGCCTATTAGTGACAGATGAAGCCACCTCCGTCTGAGAACCACCTAGAGGGTGTAGGACCAGTCTCTGAACCGACACCATCCACATGATGGTTCTTGTATACAGTTTAACCGTCTGATGACGCGATGTGCGGGTGAAGGCTTGAAAGGGGTTTGCAGCTCCCGGGGCCTCAGATGCACCAGGATCAGAGCTGTAGTTAAGCTCTCCATTCTTAGAACAGTCTCGGTGCACAGCAGGGAGTAGAGGCGTCCTCCCATCCCCATCATTTAACATTTAGATTATCATGGACCGCAGCATGATCAAAGGGAATTCTCCTCTCCCCATTGGGCCACAGGCATTGCCAGGGCCTGATGGAGCATGGGGTAATCCTTGGGAACCTAGAGCTGTTTGCATAGTAAGCCTGCTGCTAGGAGCATGCCGTGTGCTGCTCTAACCGCAAACTGTGTTGTTATTATTTATTTTATAGCGCCCTTGGTTCCAGGGCGCTGTACATTCAAAGGGGGGTTACATACATAACATAGGTCAAACAAGTACAACGGTGACAATAAGTGGCTAAAAAATAATACAGAAGGAGAGAGGTCCCTGCCCGTGAGGGCTTACAGTCTACAGGGGAGGTGGGAAGAGACAGAAGGTGAGGGGCGGACATGTTTGTGTAGGGGCAGCGGGGTTATTGTTGGTTATAGCCTCCTGAAGAGATGGGTTTTCAGGTTGCTTTTGAGGCTAGTGAGAGTGGGGGAGAGTCTGAGGTGTCGGGGCAGTGAGGTCCAGAGTCTGAGGTGTCGGGGCAGTGAGTTCCAGAGTCTGAGGTGTCGGGGCAGTGAGGTCCAGAGTCTGAGGTGTCGGGGCAGTGAGGTCCAGAGTCTGAGGTGTCGGGGCAGTGAGGTCCAGAGTCTGAGGTGTCGGGGCAGTGAGGTCCAGAGTCTGAGGTGTCGGGGCAGTGAGGTCCAGAGTCTGAGGTGTCGGGGCAGTGAGGTCCAGAGTCTGAGGTGTCGGGGCAGTGAGGTCCAGAGTCTGAGGTGTCGGGGCAGTGAGGTCCAGAGTCTGAGGTGTCGGGGCAGTGAGGTCCAGAGTCTGAGGTGTCGGGGCAGTGAGGTCCAGAGTCTGAGGTGTCGGGGCAGTGAGGTCCAGAGTCTGAGGTGTCGGGCAGTGAGTCCAGAGTCTGAGGTGTCGGGGCAGTGAGGTCCAGATCTGAAGGTTTTCGGGGCAGTGAGGTCCAGAGTCTGAGGTGTCGGGGCAGTGAGGTCCACAGTCTGAGGCGTCGGGGCAGTGAGGTCCCCCAGTCTGAGGTGTGGGGGCAGTGAGGTCCACAGTCTGAGGTGTCGGGGCAGTGAGGTCCAGAGTCTGAGGTGTCGGGGCAGTGAGTTCCATAGTCTGAGGTGTCGGGGCAGTGAGGTCCAGAGTCTAGGTGTCGGGGCAGTGAGGTCCACAGTCTGAGTGTCGGGGCAGTGAATTCCAGATTCTGAGGTGTCGGGGCAGTGAGGTCCAGAGTCTGAGGTGTCGGGGCAGTGAGGTCCAGAGTCTGAGGTGTCGGGGCAGTGAGGTCCAGAGTCTGAGGTGTCGGGGCAGTGAGGTCCAGAGTCTGAGGTGTCGGGGCAGTGAGGTCCAGAGTCTGAGGAGTCGGGGCAGTGCGGTCCAGAGTCTGAGGTGTTGGGGCAGTGGGGGTCCAGAGTCTGAGGTGTGGGGCATGCGGTCCAGAGTCTGAGGTGTTGGGGCAGTGAGGCCCAGAGTCTGAGGTGTGGGGGGCCGGGGTTGAGGTCCAGAGTCTGAGGTGTCGGGGCAGTGGGGTTTCCAGAGTCTGAGGCGTCGGGCAGTGCGTCCAGAGTCTGAGGTTGGGGATGGGTCCAGAGTTGGGGTTTGTTGGGCAGTGAGGTCCGAGTCTGAGGTGTTGGGGCTGTGAGGTCCTGATTCTGAGGTGTTGGGGCAGTGAGGTCCAGAGTCTGAGGTGTTGGGGCAGTGAGGTCCAGAGTCTGAGGTGTCGGGGCAGTGAGGTCCAGAGTCTGAGGGTCGGGGAAAGTGAGGTCCAGAGTCTGAGGGTCGGGGCAGTGAGGTCCAGAGTCTGAGGGTCGGGGCAGTGAGGCCCAGAGTTGAGGTGTCGGGGCGTGAGGTCCAGAGTCTGAGGCTCGGGGCAGTGAGGTCCAGAGTCTGAGGCGTCGGGGCAGTGAGGTCCAGAGTCTGAGGCGTCGGGGCAGTGAGGTCCAGAGTCTGAGGCGTCGGGGCAGTGAGGTCCACAGTCTGAGGCGTCGGGGCAGTGAGGTCCACAGTCTGAGGCGTCGGGGCAGTGAGGTCCAGAGTCTGAGGTGTCGGGGCAGTGAGGTCCAGAGTCTGAGGTGGCGGGGCAGTGAGGTCCAGAGTCTGAGGTGTCGGGGCAGTGAGGTCCAGAGTCTGAGGTGTCGGGGCAGTGAGGTCCAGAGTGTGGGGGAAGCACAGGAGAAGTCTTGGAGACGGTTGTGTGAGGAGCTGATGAGAGGGGAGCAGAGGAGAAGGTCCGGTGAGGAGCGGAGATGGCGTGAGGGGAGGTATTTAGAGATTAAGGCTGAGATGTATGGAGGGGAGAGGTTATGGAGAACCTTGTAGGTCAGGGTTAGTAACAATGGGCGGCCAGTGTGGGGATTGGCAGAGGGGAGAGGCAGTCATACATCGTAAGTGTAAAATAAAGTTCAAAAATAGTTATGCCTCAATGGGTTTTATAAAAAAAAATAAAAAAAATTGTAACAAAAAGTGCACAACCAAAATAAAAAAAATGTAAAAGTGAAAAAGTGTTTGGGAATGTTCAGGCTGTAGCAGGAGTATAGCGGCACATACTGAGCGCGCTGCTGTATGCAAGCAGCGCCCTCCCCTCCTGCCGTGCCTGTTCTTTTTTGTCGCATTTATTTTTCCTCACTGCCTTCCAAGAACCATAGTTTTTTTTTTTTTTTTTTTTTACTTTTCGATCTACCTAGACATGCGAGGGCATGTTTTTTTGCAGGACAAGATGTACTTTTTAACTGTGTCATTGACCGTACCATGGAATATACTGGGAAAATTCTGTGTGGAGTGAAATGTGGGGAGGGGAAAAAAAATAAAATATTTGCGCCCTATTAGCTGTGGGTTTGTTTTTACAGTGTTCACTCTAAGGTACAAGTGATGTTTTATCTGTATTCTGCATTTCAGTCTCAATCCGGTGATACCAAGTATGTTGGTTTTTCACTATGTCTTAGTACTTCTAAAAAAAATAAAACATTCTCTATTTCTTAAACTTTCAATAACTTTTTTTTTTTTTTTCTGAATGAGGACTTGATTTTTTTAATTTATTTTATTTTTTGCGGGCTGAAGTGTCGTTGTATTGGTCCCGACTTTTTGATCAATTTTTATTCCAATTTTTGGGGACGTGAAATGACCAAAAAAAAAAAAAAAAGCCTTTTGACGTTTGAATTTTTTTTTCTTCTACAGTGTTCAGCTATGTGTAACTCTATTACATTTTTATCTGGAAAATGTAAAGAAGTTTTTTTTTTTTTTTAGCTTTGATTTTTTTTTCATATATTTTTTGTTGTTGTTTATCCTTAGGGGCCGTTTACACGGCAAGTGACAAATACCGGTCGTTTATGCGACCGGTATTTGTCCTGTTTTGCGGCCGTCCCCACGGCAGTGGGGGGGGGGGCTTTTCTCCGTGATGAGCGGAGAAAAGCACCCCCCCTTCACATTGAGATGCACATATTCCGTCCGGAAACCTGACGGAAGAATGTGCATATGCAATGTTTTGTGGGCGGCAAAACCGCCGGGACGGAAAGCCCGTGCAGTAGGGACTGCTGCACGGGTTTTTCCATAGCGCCCCATTCTGCTCATTTTCGGCTGGTTTTTCAGGCAGTCTGAAAAACCGCAAACCGCGCCTAAAAAAACGGCCGAAAACCCTTGCCGTGGGGACATGCCCTTATACTTGTATTTCCCCTAGGCTGCTTGACCATCCTTCTGCATTATATAGATAGTGGAGAAGGGTGTACCAAGATGGCGGTTATATTACTACCTGCCTCAAACAGGAAGTAATAGACGCAGTAACATGGCAGCTATAGTCTTCATTAGGCTTCCGTGGCAATAACTTGGCACCCCACCATCTTGTCGTGGGAGAGGTGAGGAACGGTGCAGTGTCTAAATGGTTGAGCTACAGGGATCCATCCTGCTCTGTTCTTTGCTGTGAGTGGCGGGCGTCAGCTGTTATTAACAGCCAGCACCCATCCTGTATGGAGCGGACTGAGCCCTCTTCATATTCTCTTAGGCTATGTTCACACGGCTTATTTTGGGACGTATTTCGCGGCGTACTGCACGAATTACGGGGTGAAATCCGTCCCAGTCCTCTCCCCGCTCGCACAATACGGCGCGGGGGGAGGGGGGGGGGAGAAGTGACATGTCAATTATTCGCGGCGTATACGCTCCGAGTATAATGCTTGTCTATGGACTCCCGCCCCGCCCTGCCTCCCTACACACGGAGCAACTGCGGGGCGAAATACGTCCCGCAATTAAGCCGTGTGAACATAGCCATTATCATGCAAGTTTACATCAGATGTCGGTAAGGATGTTACAATTTTAGAAAATTTTCTCCAGTCAGTCAAGTCATAAAATAGGGAAAACGTGCGCTGTTCCTGCAGCGCTGCCCGTCCCAGCGACAGGGCTCACCGACGCAGGAACGGAGCAAGTTTTAAAAGGTGAGATTTTTGTTCTCTATTTTAAAACATTCCCGACTACCTGACAAGCGTTTTGTAACATTGGCGCACCCCTTGAAGATTACTCCTCAGAGCCTCGTTCCTGCAGGTGTCATGTGCGTGCACCGACCTGGCCTCTATGTAGCTTGCCTTACATTTGCTGCTACAACTAAGGAAAGACCCCGCTGCTTCTGCCACAGGTGTAGGGCGGCGTTCACACAGCAGATTTGCAAAGTGTTTGCTGCCTTTTTTATTAGCCAGTTCTCCAAACCGGTCCAACCAGGAAAAATAAGTAATAGCTGAAGGGTTCTCTTTTGCATTTGGGGGGGGGGAGACAGGTGGATGTAGCTGCAATCGGGGTTTTATAGCTGTGACGTAACTCGGAGCCTACATCGGCATACTTTAGAAGCATCATGATTGCGTGGGAAGCCCCAAACACCATAGCGACACACCAATCGGAGCAGCCACAGCTTTCATTTCATATAGTTTCATATAGGGCTCTGGAAAAATAAAAGCTGAGGTCTGGTTGCTATGGGCTCTGATTGTTTGGGCTATGGGCTTCTGATGTGGCGTGCTGATGGGCTTGATGATTGGCTGGGTCTATGGGCTCTGATTGGTGGCGGCTCTGGTTGGGCTGGGCTCTGATTGGGCTGGCTTGGTGGCGCTGTGGTGATTGGGGCGGGCTGGTGGCGGCTGGGCTTGATTGGCGGCTGTGGGCTCTGATTGGCGGCTGTGGGCTCTGATTGGCGGCTGTGGGGCTCTGATTGGCGGCTGTGGGGCTCTGATTGGCGGCTGTGGGGCTCTGATTGGCGGCTGTGGGGCTCTGCTTGGCGGCTGGGGGGCTCTGATTGGCGGCTATGATCAACAAAGACGGTCTTACTGCAAGAAAGTTTTCATGCATAAGGCCTATAGTGTCTGTGAAATGCAAGACCAAAGGGGTGTAAGTATGTTAGTAAAAGGGGGGAAATAACAGACGTGCCAGTAGCTTTGCTTGCAGTAAGGGGTAATACTGACTAGATACCTGGTTCACACTGGATCACATCTGGAGGCAATTACTAAAACAGAACTGTGGCTCTATCCCAGGTGCTGGCTCCCTAAAGGGACACTACCATCAATAAAAAATACGCACTGCAAGCAGCTTGTGACTATTATATGTAATTTTTGAGTAACAATTGTGTGGTTGTTTATTTAAAGTGCTTTTCTATGTACCTGACATCGCCTCTGTGAGCCCTGATAGCGGCAGCAAGAGGATTGCGTGACTCTTTTTCTAGGCTGGTTATGGCCCGGGTTGTGTAAGGAGTATTAGCTTGACCTCTCCAGTGCAGAAAAAGGTGAACTCATTATCCAGGCCAGTATTGTTCTTGTCATTGTCTTGTTGGTGTAGTCTAACCCCATCTAGCTCAGTCCAGATAACAATAGAGTGATTACCTACTATTTGTAAGGAGACTGCATGCAGATCAGCACCTACCCCTCACAGCAGCAGTAAAGTGACTCAGTAGTTCATGTATGACTCTTGTCATTGCCATGTCCGGTCTAATCTATCCCTGTCCAGAGAACAAAAGAGTGATCGGTCTGTCATTACCTATTATTTGTAAGGGGACTACATGCAAATCAGCCCCTACCCCCTCACAGCAGCAGTAAAGTGAGATTAGTCGACTCTGCTGACTCAATAGTTTATGTATGTCTCTTGTCATTGCCCTGTCCGTCATTTTTGTCTAGTCTAATCTTTCCCTGTCCAGAGAACAAGAGAGTGGTCAGTCTGTCGTTACCTAATTTATGTAAAGAGACGACCTGGGGATCATCTGTTCTCCCTCACTGCAGCAGTTAAGTGAGATTAGTCCACTCTGTTGATTCTATGGTTCATGACCTCTCAAAAACAAGTCACTTTGCAATATGTGTCCATTAACAGTTTCCTACCTATTCCTAGATATCCCCTCTTGTATGGGCTGCATCAGCTCCTCAGGTCGCTATAGCTACAGACCTGTGTGATCTATCCTGATAGGCTGCCAGCACTGGTCGCTATAGCTACAGACCTGTACGATTTCTATGATAGGCTGCAAAAAGCACTGGTTGCTATAGCTACAGACCTGTCCGATCTCTCCTGATAGGCTGCCAGCACTGGTTGCTATAGCTACAGACCTGTTCCATCGCTCCAGATAGGCTGCCAGCACTGGTTGCTATACCTACAGACCTGTTTGATCCCTCCTGATAGGCTGCCAGCACTGGTCGCTATAGCTACAGACCTGTATGATCTCTCCTGATAGGCTGCCAGCACTGGTCGCTATAGCTACAGACCTGTCCGATCTCTCCTGATAGGCTGCCAGCATGGTGCCTTAGCTACAGACCTGTCTGATCTCTCCTGATAGGCTGCCAGCACTGGTCGCTATAGCTACAGACCTGTTCTATCTCTCCTGATAGGCTGCTAGCTCTGGTCGCTATAGCTACAGACCTGTTCTATCTCTCCTGATAGGCTGCCAGCGCTGGTCGCTATAGCTACAGACCTGTTCTATCTCTCCTGATAGGCTGTCAGCACCAGTTGCTATAACTACAGACCTGTTCGATCTCTCCTGATAGGCTGTCAGTGCTGGTCGCTATAGCTACAGACTTGTTCAATCTCTCCTGATAGGCTGCCGGCACTGATTGCTATAGCTACAGACCTGTTCGATCTCTCCTGATAGGCTGCCAGCACTGGTTGCTATAGCTACAGACCTGTTTGATCTCTCTTGATAGGCTGCCAGCACTGGTCTCTATAGCTACAGACCTGTTTGATCTCTCCTGATAGGCTGCCAGCACTGGTTGCTATAGCTACAGACCTGGCTTCTCCTACAGCCTAGTAGAAGCCAGTAAACACGCCCCTGAATTCAAAATGAAACCAAGAAAACAGGACTGAGGTGAGATGAATCAATGTAGTGAGACAACCCCTGTAAATTATGCTCACAGGACTGGTTTGGATGCTAAAAATGTCAGCGCTGAATCATTGTGGAATGCACCTTGATGTCTCCGTGCGGATTTTAGATGCAGATTTCAGCCTTCATAGATGAGGATTCAGCACTAAATCCCCCTCATAAATTGACACCATTTTTTTTTTCCTGCATCGGGGGGTCCCAGCGCTGACTGCACAGCCATGCTCATTCCCATGTACGACAATGGGATGGGGATTGTAACCGGATTTGGAAGCTGATTCTAGCACTGAAATAGGTGGCCAAATCGGGTGAGTGCACAAAGCCAAATCACGGTGTGAAACTGCCCCTCGGTCTTGGTCCATGGGCCACAGCGTCCTAATCACACCAGTCCTTGTCTTGCAAAAAAATGAACATAGTAGTTTAAAGAAGCCAAATTCATGTACGTCTATAGCAAATGGACATTGATGGAGCAGAGAGTCCCCGCCCAAGCTGGGCCAAGGGGTTCAGTTGTTCAAGGGTTTTGCAGCCATAGGATGGTCGCATTGTGAGGATCCAAGTTTATGGACCCAGAACAGTGTCACTTTATGTGTGCATCAGGATTTAGCTGCAGGGCTGTGGAGTCGGCAAGCCAAAGCCCCGACTCCGACTCCTCAATTTCCCAAACCTCCGACTCCTGACTCCCTCATACACGGCGCATGTTTAAGTGATAACTTTACTGTAGTAAAATGGTCACATCCGGCTGTTTATCACCTTATGATACAATAATCAAGCTATTTAGGTAGAACAGACACTGACAAGCAAAAGGGTAACAATGGTTTGATCTTTTGAACACTTGTGGGTAGAATTGAAGAAAAAGCTGTATTTGTATCCAAGTCCAGTCTGCACCAACATTGGGAATGTGTAGAAGAGACCTGGGGTCAGATATTGGTCAAGACATGCTTGATTCTGATTCAGAGCCCAGAAGGATTCAGGCAGTATTGAAAACCAGAGGTGGATTTACCAAACACTAACAAAATAATAAAAATTAACATTTTGATATTTAGGAACAAAACAGTAACAATGCAGTTACAGGAAAGAATCTGCAGAACTAAGCAGATGCTAAATACTTGCAGGTCACATTGATGTATAAGATGTAAGATGACTGTATATAAAATTACAGTAGCCTCATGTACAAAGCTGTAGTGGAGAGTGAGATATGGAGCCTGAAAGTCACAAGTTCAAAACATTGTTACCCTTTTGCTTGTCAGTATAAAATATATTTATTGGATATGACAAAAAAATTGTAAATGTGCAAAACACTGCAGGAACATTTGTGGAGTCTCTGAATTTGTTCTGAGAAATAGTATCGCCTCCATCAGATCCTGCATACATGACCTCACATCTGATCTCATTTCCAGGCTAGAGAACGGCCTCTCTACACTAACTTGGGTTGGGGGCAAAGCGGTGACCACAGGGGCAACCTCTCTAACAATGTCCGGGTATAAAGGAATTGCCTCAGCCACAGTCAGTTTTGATGAATGGTTGAACTCCTTCTGCTTCTTTGAAAACAGGTGAAAAATTTTGCTGAAATCTGTTTGCCCTGGGAGCGGAATCTTTTCCCCTGGGGCCGCACTTTGCCTGCTCCATGTCATCAATTACACTCCTCATGTGATGAGGCTGAAGATATGGGAGCAGTAGCACTGGCCGGACCCAATTCCTCTTGCTCTTTGCACTGCATCGACCAATTTTGGGAGTTGGAGTCGGTCCATTTTATGACGACTTCGACTCCTTCAAAATAGGCACCGACTCCACAGCCTTGTTTAGCTGAACTGTATACAAGCCTGTTATGCGGCCTTTATCCACTGGAGGCTGCTGCATGTCGCTCTATAGCAGGCCGTGACCGACAATCATCCATCCATGTCTGCTGCAAGACCGGCAACACGAGGGGTTTCTGCAAACCCCAGACCCCTTCCTTCAATGCCATACACAGAGACCCACTCAGTATTTTTAGAGGGGTCCAAGTAATGGTTTAGTTTTTTTCTGCTGCCATGTTATTGTGGTGGAAAATGATCATTAGGCCGGAACTAATTGCGGTGACTAAAGTGTAATAGGTGCGGGCTCCACCTCTGGGACCCCCAGCTATCTCAGGATCAAGCCCCCAAAAGTTTCGGCTTAGACTGGAGAGCTGGTCAGGTTTGCACCGACTCTCCATTCTGTTCTATAGGAGTTCCCAGTGTAGGGGAGCAGTGTGTTCTCCATTCTGTTCTATGGGAGTTTACAGTACAGGGGAGAGCTGTGTTCTCTCCATTCTGTTCTAGGGGAGTTCCCAGTACATGGGAGTGCTGTGTTCTCCATTCTGTTCTATGGGAGTTCGCAGTACAGGGGAGCGCTGTGTTCTCCATTCTGTTCTATAGGAGTTCCCGGTACAGGGGAGCGCTGTGTTCTCTCCATTCTGTTCTATGGGAGTTCCCGGTACAGGGGAGCGCTGTGTTCTCTCTATTCTGTGCTATGGGAGTTCCCGGTACAGGGGAGCGCTGTGTTCTCTATATCCTGATCTATGGGAGTTCCCGGTACAGGGGAGCGCTGTGTTTTCCATTCTGTTCTATGGGAGTTCCCGTTACAGAGGAGCGCCGTGTTCTCCATTCTGTTCTATGGAAGTTCCTGGTACAGGGGAGCACTGTGTTCTCCATTCTGTTCTATGGGAGTTCCCGGTACAGGGGAGCGCTGTGTTATCCATTCTGTTCTATGGGAGTTCCCGGTACAGGGGAGCGCTGTGTTCTCCATTCTGTTCTATGGGAGTTCCCGGTACAGGGGAGCGCTGTGTTCTCCATTCTATTCTATGGGAGTTCCCGGTACAGAGGAGCTGTGTATTCAGCCCTACTTAGATTTCCCATAGAACAGAATGGAGAGTCTTGCAAGAGTATGATGTGATCTCCATTCTGAGCCGACACCTTCGGGGCCCTTTCCTGAGATAGGCGCAGGTTCCAGATGTGAGGCCCGCACCTATCAGACTTTGATGGTAAATCCTATCAAAATACCATTAAAGTCTATGGTGGGAATACTCCGTTAAAGAGCCGTCCCACCATAGACATTCATCACCGGTCCACAGGGGAGGTGACAAATGTCTGAACGCTGGGGTTTTCACCATTAGGAACATGAAAATGTGGGTCCTATGTCCCCTTTTCCTTTCTCACGGCGCGTGCGCAGTGAGGAAGTCTTTGAACAGAGCAGAGGTCGATCGTGCGCACTGCCGCTCCATTTAAAGTCTATAGGACTGACAAAGATATATCCAAGTGCCGCGCTCGGCCATTGGCATCGGTTCCATAGACTTTGGATGGAGCAGCAGTGCGCACGATTGACCGCTGCTCGGCTCAAAGACCTCCTCGCTGTGCAAGTACAGTCACTAAGGCCGGGCTCACATCATGGTGTTTTTTGGTTTTTTTTGCGTATTTTGCAGCAGTTTTTGTCAGCCACAACCAGGGATGAAACCTACAGTAAAAATGTATAATGGAAAGGCTTGTACCGCTTCTGTGTTTTGGATCCATTCCTGGTTTTGGCTGACAAATACTGCAAACAAAAAAACCCGCAGCACCAAGAATTCAGTAGGAAAGTATGAAATGCGTTGCTTTTTTTTTTCCTTGTAGCCTTTTTTTGCACTTTAGGAGTGTTTTTGGAATCAGTAACAATGTTTTCAAAGCACAGCAAGCTCTAGGTGTAGAATTTCTACCGGCAATTTGTTCTTCTTATTTCTACCCATAGACCTCTGTTTTTTTTCTGCAACTAAACCGGCATGTGTGCGTGGGTGTTGCATTTTTTTTGACTTGTTGGGGGTCTTTTTTGCAGCTTCCTTCCACATTGTAAATCATGTGTTGGCAAAAATGCTGCTCTATAATATCCTCCATGCTGCTATGAAGATATAGAGGCAGGATCTCCTCTCCTGTGTGTGCAGTGTATGGGAGACATCATAGCAGCCAGTATCCACCACTAGCTCAATCCTGCTCTATAATGTCCTCCATGCTGCTATAGAGATGTAGTGGGCAGGATCTCCTCTCCTGTGTGCAGTGTATGGGAGACATCATAGCAGCTCGTTTCCACCCACTAGCTCAGTCCTGCTCTATAATATCCTCCATGCTGCTATAGAGATATAGGGGAGCAGGATCTCCTCTCTGTGTGTGCAATGTATGGGAGACATCATAGCAGCTCAGTCTCCACCCACTAGCTCAGTCCTGCTCTATTATGTCCTCCATGCTGCTATAGAGATATAAGGTCAGGATCTCCTCTCCTGTGTGTGCAGTGTATGGGAGACATCATAGAAGCTCGTCTCCTACTACTAGCTCAGTCCTGCTCTATTATGTCCTCCATGCTGCTATAGAGATATAGGGAGCAGGATCTCCTCTCCTGTGTGTGCAGTGTATGGAGACATCATAGCAGCTCGTCTCCACCCAGAACTAGTTGCAGTATGCTATAAACATTCCTCCATCTCTATAGAGATATAGGGAGCAGGATCTCCTCTCCTATGTGTGCAGTGTATGGGAGACATCATAGCAGCTCATCTCCAGCCACTAGCTCAGAACTGCTCTATAATGTCCTCCATGCTGCTATAGAGATATAGGGAGCAGGATCTCCTCTCCTGTGTGTGCAGTGTATGGGAGACATCATAGCAGCTCAGTCTCCTACACTAGCTCAGTCCTGCTCTTTAGGCATGTCCCCAATTCTGACTTTCAGACGTTTTGTTGAAAGCAATCTCGTAATCTGTGTGTGCAGTGTATGGGAGACATCATAGCAGCCAGTCTCCACCCACTAGCTCAGTACAGCTCTCTAATGTCCTCCATGCTGCTATAGAGATATAGGGGAGCAGGATCTCCTCTCCTGTGTGTGCAGTGTATGGGAGACATCATAGCAGCTCGTCTCCTACTACTAGCTCAGTCCTGCTCTTTAGCGCTTGTCCCCACTGCACGGATTTTCAGACGGTTTTTGGTTTTGAAAGCAACCTGTAAACCAGTTGTCAAACTTTATCATAGATCTCTAGGGAAAATCCGTGCAGCAGTCCCCACTGCACGGATTTTCTGCTGGATAGTTTTTTAGCCCGCTGGCGGTCCGAAAAACATAGAACATGTTCATTCTTCGCCCGGTTTTCGGGCAGAACATGAACCTGTCAATGCGAAGGGGGAGGGCGAATCCGCAAACCGCAGAGAAATGCCGTCCTCCTGCAGTATAAAAACAGAGCAAATACCAGTCGGATAAACCAACCGGTATTTGTTCTGTGCTGTGTAAACGACCCCTTAATGTCCTCCATGCTGCTATAGAGCAATAGGGAGCAGGATCTCCCCTCCTGTGTGTGTAGTGTATGGGAGACATCATAGCAGCTCATCTCCACCCACTAGCTCAGTCCTGCTCTATAATATCCTCCATGCTGCTATAGAGCAATAGGGAGCAGGATCTCCCTCCTGTGTGTGCAGTGTATGGGAGACATCATAGCAGCTCGTCAGAGATTAGAGCGATCTCCTCCTGATAGGAGACATCTGCCGCCAAGAGTGGGAGCAGGATCTCCTCTCCTATGTGTGCAGTGTATGGGAGATATCATAGCAGCTAATACCCCATTAGCTCAGTCCTGCTGTATAATGTCCTCCATGTTGCTATAGAGATATAGGAGGCAGGTATCTCCTCTCCTGTGTGTGCGTGTATGGGAGACATCATAGCAGCTCATTCAACCATAGCTCAGTCCTGCTTTATAATGTCCTCCATGCTGCTATAGAGATATAGGGGGCAGGATCTCCTCTCCTGTGTGTGTTGTGTATGGGAGACATCATAGCAGCCCCCCACTAGCTCAGTCCTGCTCTGTAATGTCCTCCATGCTGCTATAGAGATATAGGGGAGCAGGATCTCCTCTCCTGTGTGTGCTGTGTATGGGAGACATCATAGCAGCTCCGCTCCTATAGAGATTGAGAGAGCAGGATCTCCTCTCCTGTGTGTGCAGTGTATGGGAGATACCATAGCAGCTCATCTCCACCCACTATCTCAGTCCTGCTCGGTAATGTCCCACATGTTGCTATAGAGATATAGGGGGCAGGATCTCCTCTCCTGTGTGTGTAGTGTATGGGAGACATCATAGCAGCCCCCCACAAGCTCAGTCCTGCTCTGTAATGTCCTCCATCCTGCTATAGAGATATAGGGGAGCAGTATCTCCTCTCCTGTGTGTGCAGTGTATGGGAGACATCATGGCAGCTCGTCTCCACCTTGTAGCTCAAGGACAAATTTAAATTAGAAATGGAGCCTGCAGACGGGAAAACTTGTTAAAAAATGTCAGATAAATGTTGTATATTGGCTAGAAATGGCTGTTCCTCCCATAGACACTCGACAACTCATCCTGAAAAGTTGCACATAAGTTCAGGTACACTAAGTATTTGCCGTGACGCTAGTCCTGTGCCCGGTCCCTGTAGCAGTCGTTCCTGCACCTCGTGCTATATACCACTCCTAGCTGCAGGATACAGCGCCGGCTCCCCGTTGGGCGGTATTCTGAGCTGTATCCTACGTCCGGGGGTGATTTTTTCTTGGCCTTCCATTGATATTTTTTTCTTTTCACCCATCATGTAAGAGTTAAAAGAATTTAGGACATTTCACAGCTCAAAATATTGAAGGTCTAAGTAGGGCACCGTGGCCGCTGCGGGCACCATTACAGCAGACAAAAGTCTGACAAACAATGCAACATTTTGTATTCCAAGACTTTCTGGGCCAGAGGCAGAGTTAATGGCCGGGCGTGCTCTCTGGTCATTCAGGGGCTCCGCTCAGGACATGTTTTAGCTCTCGCCCCCTCTGGGTCTGATGGTTTTATTGCTGTAGCTTCATTTTTTTTTTTGCATTATGAAAGCTTTTAGGGTTTTCCTTTTACCTCGTGTTTTTTTTTTGTTGTTGCAAATGCTTAAAACCCTCATAGAAAGGACGTCGCCGGCAGCAGAATAGAAGTTTCTCGCTTTCCCTCAGTTTCCATTCTTAAATAAGTCTCCATTTTTTGGTTTCTGCGCCGGGCTACGGACTTTACCTACATTACTTTTCCATCCACTCACTTTTATGATAGTAGATAACGTTTCCACAGATCGTAAAGGGGTGTTCTCACCACGTTGATTAGCTTAAACCTTTAAAGGGGTGTTCTCTGTGCAGGTCTGATAGGTGCAAGTCCCACCTGTGGGGTCCGTATATATCTCGGGAAGGGGCCCCCAAAAGTGAATGGAGATCTAGTCGTGTGTGCGCACAACTCTCCATTCTGTTCTGTGGAAGTGCTGAGTACAGCCGAATACACCGCTCGCCTGTACGTAGAACTGAACGGAGATCGGGTTGCACATGCGCACAGCTCTCCATTCTGTTCTCTGGATGTTCTGAGTACAGCCGAATACACCGCTCGCCTGTACGTAGAACTGAACGGAGATCCGGTCGCACATGTGCACAACTCTCCGTTCTGTTTTCTGGATGTTCTGAGTACAGCCGAATACACCGCTCGCCTGTACGTAGAACTGAACGGAGATCGGGTTGCACATGCGCACAGCTCTCGATTCTGTTCTGTGGAAGTGCTGAGTACAGCTGAATACACCGCTCGCCTGTACATAGAACTGAACGGAGATCGGGTTGCACATGCGCACAGCTCTCCATTCTGTTTTCTGGATGTTCTGAGTACAGCCGAATACACCGCTCGCCTGTACATAGAACTGAACGGAGATCCGATTGCACATGCGCCCAGCTCTCCATTCTGTTCTCTGGATGTTCTGAGTACAGCCGAATACACCACTCGCCTGTACATAGAACTGAATGGAGATCCAGTCGGCAATGCGCACAACTCTCCGTTTCTGTTTTCTGGATGTTCTGAGTACAGCCGAATACACCGCTCGCCTGTACATAGAACTGAATGGAGATCCAGTCGTGCATGCGCACAACTTTCTATTCTGTTCTATGGAAGTCCTCAGAGTAGCTGAATACACTGCTCTTCTGTACATAGAACTGAATGGAGATCCGGTTGCGCATATACACAACTCTCCATTCTGTTCTGTGGAAGTTCCGAGTACAGCCGAATACACCGCCCACCTGTACATAGAACTGAATGGAGATCCTGTTGTGCATGTGCTCAACTTTCTGTTCTATTCTGTGGAAGTTCTGAGTATAGCTGAATACACCTCTCACCTGTACATAGAACTGTATGGAGATCTGGTCATGCATGCGCAGAACTCTTGATTTTCTTCTGTTCTGTGCAAATTCACAGTACAGCTGAATACACCGCTCCCCTGTACATAGAACTGAACGGAGATCCGGTCGCACATACGCACAACTTTCTATTCTGTTCTATGGAAGTTCTCAGAATAGCTGAACGAACCGCTCATCTGTACATAGAACAGAATGGAGAGTTGTGCGCATGCGCGACCGGCTCTCCATTATGAGCCGACACTTACGGGGGTCTGTTCCAAAGATAGGTGCAGATACCACAGGTGGGATTCTCACCGATCAGACTTCGATCGTATATCATAGTAATAAGCCGTCAAAGTGCCTCCCGGGGACACCCCTTTAAGTTTTTTTTTTTTTTTTTTTTTTGTCTGAATGCCAGTATATCTGTCAGCAACTAAATGGCATGCCCCCCCCCCCCCCCCACTCCTTAGTTAGAAATTGCTTGTAGGTGCCCTGTAGTACCAGTAATGTTCTTAGCTGCAGCCAAATACAGGATTTCTGACTGATGCAACAGTCTGTTAGGTCACCTGATCTCTGATTAACTAATAGATATTGGGCCACATGTATGAAAACGGTCTAGGTCTAAAATTCACTATGTTGCCCATAGCAACCAACCAGAGCCCATATCAACCAATCAGAGTGCCCCTCTTATTTTATATAGTGCTCTGAAAAAATGAAAGGGGCGCCCTGATTGGTTGCTATGGGCTCTGGTTGGTTGCTATGGGCAACAAAGTGAATTTTAGACCTAGATGTTTTTTCTACATGTGAAACCCCCTGTTTTTGTGTGATGGAAATCTTTCTCTATTTCTATCCAAAATACTTTGATTTCCCCCAAGAAATGCATAGGGATTACTTCTGGGGGCACCAACCATGTTGTGTGTTTTACAACTAAGAGAGCAGGTCACTGACCCAGTGCAGCAGAGTGAGAAATCCCGTATTCAGTGCAGGTCACATACCCAGGGGGCAGCAGTGAGGAATCCTGATTTCAGCTGCAGGTCCATGACCCTTGGTACAGTGGAAATCCGTATTCACTGCAGGTCCCATGACCCCCGTGGCAGCAGTGAGTAAACCTGTATTCACTGAGGTCAATGACCCCCTGCAGCAGGGAAAATCCTGTTTCAGCTGCGGACATGACCCGTGCAGCAGCGGGAGAAATCCTGTATTTTAGCTGCAGGGCAATGACCCCGTGCAGCAGCAGGGAGAAATCCTTATTCAGCTACAGGCCAGCCCAGGCAGCAGCGTGAGAAACCCCGTTTCAGTGCAGGTCACATACCCAGTGCAACAGCAGTGAGAAAACCCTTATTCAGTGCGGTAACATGACCCAGGCAGCCGGGAGAAAACCTGTATTCAGTTAAGGGCACAGACCCCGGGGGGAGCAGTGAAAATCCTGTATTCAGCTGCAGGTCACATGACCCAGTGGAAAGGGAATTTTAGATCCTGATCGTCTTCAGTACATGTGACCCACTGTGTTTTTGATGCTGACTGGAACGCTTTCTCTATTTCTATCAGACTGACTTTGATCCTCCCATAGAAATGCTGATAATTCACTTCGCGGTCACTGCAACCATGTTGGTGCGTGTTTTAGCAACTACAGATGGCAGGTCACATGACCCAGTGCAGCGCGAGTGAGAGATCCTGTATTCAGCTGCAGGTCACATGACCAGGGTAGCAGTGTAAATCCTGTATTCAGCTGCAGGTCACATGAACCCAGGGGTAGCAGTGAGAAACCCTGTATTCAGCTGCAGGTCACATGACCCAGGGGTAGCAGTGATAAATCCTGTATTCAGCTACAGGTCACATGACCCAGTGCAGCAGCAGGGAGAAATCCTGTATTCAGCTGCAGGTCACATGACCCAGTGCAGCCGGAGTGAGAAATCCTGTATTCAGCTGCAGGTCACATGATCCAGTTGAAGCAGTGAGAAACCCTGTATTCAGCCGCAGGTCACGTAACCCAGTGACAGCAGCAGTGAGAAATCCTGTATTCAGCTGCAGGTCACATGACCCAGGGACAGCAGTGATAAATCCTGTATTCAGCTGCAGGTCACATGACCCAGGGGCAGCAGTGAGGAATCCTGTATTCAGCTGCAGGTCACATGACCCAGTGGCAGCAGCAGTGGAGAAACCATGTATAAAGCTGCAGGACACATGACCCAGTGGCGCAGCAGTGAGAAACCTGTATTCAGCTGCGGTCACATGACCCTAGGGTAGCAGTGATAAATCCTGTATTCAGCTGCAGGTCACATGACCCAGGGGTAGCAGTGATAAATCCTGTATTCAGCTGCAGGTCACATGACCCAGTGCAGCAGCAGGGAGAAATCCTGTATTCAGCTGCAGGTCACATGGACCCAGTGCGAGCAGCAGGAGATATCCTGTCTTCAGCTGCAGGTCACATGACCCAGTGCAGCAGCAGGGAGAAATCCTGTATTCAGCTGCAGGTCACATGACCCAGTGCAGCAGCAGGGAGAAATCCTGTATTCAGCTGCAGGTCACATGACCCAGTGCAGCAGCAGGGAGAAATCGTGTATTCAGCTGCAGGTCACATGCACCAGTGCAGCAGCAGGAGAGAATCCTGTATTCAGCTGCAGGTCACATGACCCAGCGGCAGCAGAGAATCCTGTATTCAGCTGCAGGTCACATGACCCAGGGGCAGCAGTGAGAAATCCTGTATTCAGCTGCAGGTCACATGACCCAGTGGCAGCAGTGAGAAATCCTGTATTCAGCTGCAGGTCACATGAGCCAGTGGCAGCAGTGAGAAATCCTGTATTCAGCTGCAGGTCACATGACCCAGGGGCAGCAGTGAGAAATCCTGTATTCAGCTGCAGGTCACATGACCCAGTGGCAGCAGTGAGGAATCCTGTATTCAGCTGCAGGTCACATGACCCAGCGGCAGCAGTGAGAAATCCTGTATTCAGCTGCAGGTCACATGACCCAGTGGCTGCAGCAGTGAGAAATCCTGTATTCTGCTGCTGGTCCCTTGACCAGTGGCAGCAGTGAGAGATCCTGTATTCAGCTGCAGGTCACATGACCCAGGGGCAGCAGTGAGAATCCTGTATTCAGCTGCAGGTCACATGACCCAGTGGCAGCAGTGAGAAATCCTGTATTCAGCTGAGGTCACATGACCCAGTGGCAGCAGCAGTGAGAAATCCTGTATTCAGCTGCAGGTCACATGACCCAGTGGCAGCAAGTGAGAAATCCTGTATTCAGCTGCAGGTCACATGAGCCAGTGGCAGCAGAGAGAAATCCTGTATTCAGCTGCAGGTCACATGACCCAGTGGCAGCAGTGAGAAATCCTGTTATTCAGCTGCAAGGTCACATGACCCAGGGGCAGCAGGAGAAATCCTGTATTCAGCTGCAGGTCACATGACCCAGGGCGCAGTGAGAAATCCTGTATTCAGCTGCGGGTCACATGACCCAGGGGCAGCAGAGAATCCTGTATTCAGCTGCAGGTCACATGACCCAGGGGCAGCAGTGAGAAATCCTGTATTCAGCTGCAGGTCACATGACCCAGTGACAGCAGAGAATCCTGTATTCAGCTGCAGGTCACATGACCCAGGGCAGCAGTGAGAAATCCTGTATTCAGCTGCAGGTCACATGACCCAGTGGCGGCAGTGAGAAATCCTGTATTCAGCTGCAGGTCACATGACCCAGGGCAGCAGTGAGACATCCGGTATGCAGCTGCAGGTCACATGACCCAGTGGGCAGCAGTGAGAAATCCTGTATTCAGCTGCAGGTCACATGACCCAGTGGGAGCAGGGAGGAATCCTGTATTCAGCTGCAGGTCACATGACCCAGTAGCAGCAGTGAGAAATCCTGTATTCAGCTGCAGGTCACATGACCCAGTGCAGCAGCAGGGAGAAATCCTGTATTCAGCTGCAGGTCACATGACCTAGTGGCAGCAGTGAGAAATCCTGTATTCAGCTGCAGGTCACATGACCCAGTGGCAGCAGGGAGGAATCCTGTATTCAGCTGCAGGACACATGACCCAGTGCAGCAGTGAGAAATCCTGTATTCAGCTGCAGGTCACATGACCCAGTGCAGCAGGGAGAAATCCTGTATTCAGCTGCAGGACACATGACCCAGTGGGAGCAGTGAGAAATCTTGTATTCAGCTGCAGGTCACATGACCCAGTGGGAGCAGTGAGAAATCTTGTATTCAGCTGCAGGTCACATGACCCAGTGGGAGCAGTGAGAAATCTGTATTCAGCTGCAGGTCACATGACCCAGGGAGCAGTGAGAAATCTGTATTCAGCTGCAGGTTAAGCAGAAAATTTATTGGACTGCAGTGTATCATAGAGCAGTAATTTTCTCAGTGAATCAAAATGCGGTGGGGGGTGGGGAAACCTGGAGCGGTCCCTGAAGTACGTGTTCCTCTGCCTGCTTCCTGCACGGGGCGACATGATGGTCTCCTGAATTTTAGCTCGCCTTCCATGGCTCTTTGGTTGGATACGTCGCTCACAGTGCTGCGCGTGGCCGTCGTCATTGATGCCCTCTGCCGGATGGTTAAGAGGAAGAACCTAAACCCGCTGTCATTGTAACGTCTCCCTCCAGGTGATACGTGATCCATGGAAATTCTGCGCTCCCCGGGGTCTCTTCTTTCCACGATCTCATTATACAGGGCAATTAATAAAATGGCTGCAGGATGAACTCTGGCCGAGCTCCGGGGAGACCAATCACAACCACCCCACGACATAGCTTCCCACAGCCCGGACGCGGTCATTGCTCACGAGGACTGCGGCGCGGCCGGTGCGCTCCCGGGCGCCATGTTTGTCGGGGATCTTGTTCTTGCCACGTTGCTTTGGTGAGGTTGCAGCACATATTGTCTCCTGCTCGGGTAGGTTTCTTCCGGCTTTGAGCATTGCTTACCAGATTACTCATGTCATCGCTTCCTTTGTCTCCTTTCGGAGCGGAGCGTTTATTAAACACTTGATCGGACGACTATAGAAGTGGCATTAAAAATGCAGAGGACACCTCATTAAGTGCGCAGAGCAATGCGACACCAGCGCACAAAGGGCCCTCCAATCACGTGAGGGCTTCCGAGCACAACATACAGACACTAATCTGTTGAATTCATTTCATAGGTTTTTGTTTCCCCCAAAAGTTCAAAAAATAACTTTTTGGGGAGTATATTAAAGGGGCACTCTCGCCACATCGATTCGCCCTAAACAATTAAATGAAGACTATTACCAAATACATTGCTATTCTGATTTTGCTTCCTTTCAGATTTAGAGCAGTTCTTATCTCCTGCTTGTGTACGCAACCTTCCCTAGGTACCGGCCATCTCTCTGTGCTCTAGCAGTGGCCGGGATGGTGAGGTCACTTGTTTACGGTTAGAGCAGTTCTTATCTCCTGCTTGTGTACACAACGTTCCCTAGGTTACCGGCCATCTCTCTGTGCTCTAGCAGTGGCCAGGATGGTGAGGTCACTTTTTTACGGTTAGAGCAGTTCTTATCTCCTGCTTGTGTACACAACCTTCCTTAGGTTACCGGCCACCTCTCTGTGCTCTATCAGTGGCCGGGATGGTGAGGTCATTTTTAGGGGTAGAGCAGTTCTTACCTCAAGCTTTCCAAGTTACCAACCACCTTTCTCTCCTTTAGCAGTAGCCATGATAACTACCTGCTGTGTCTTAGCAGCACAGAAGCTTTTTTGTTTCCTACAGACAAACTTGAACTCTGTAGACCTCTGTCCTGCTGTTCAAAACGTTCCATTACCAATGTCCCTCTATCGGGCTCAGCTGGGAATAGCAGAGCTAAAACGTCAGTCACTGCTGTAGAACCACTCACAGCCTGAACAGGAAGTGGGAGCCTGAAGCTGAAGAAACACCCACACTCTGAACCGGAATAGGGAAATAAAATCTGTGGAACACTCCACAGCAAGAAGACGAATTGGGAGTATGAAGCTGTAGAGCAACCCACAGCCTGAAACGGAGGTTGCAGCTTGCAGTTGTAGAACCACGCACAGCCTGAACAAGAAGTGTATGCCTAAAGCACTAGAGCTGCTCACAGTCTGAACAACAAGAAAGGGCCTTAAGCTGTAGAACCGCCCACAGCCTGAACAGGAAGTGGAGCCTGAAGCTGTAGAACCACCCACAGCCTGAACAGGAAGTGGGAGCCTAAACCTGCTCTGAAGAGCAAGCTCTATGAAACAGTATGGTGAGAACATCTCTGTAAGAAGCGGCTACATGTAGACAATATTTTTCAGGTGATATAAATTGTATATACAGGACGGAGGGGAGTGCTAAACATAAAGCCAAAGAAACACAAATGGAAAAAGCAAATACAGCTTGAATTTTCCATTTTATTTTTTTCATTTGAATGCATGCACAGGGACTGAACCTCAGGGATTAAAAGAATATTGCTGAAAAGTGTCGAATTTCTGTGATTATCTGAGCGGAATGGCCATGATCACCGGAGATGACGCCCGCCTCAAAAACTGGAACATGTCCTGGAATTTTTTGCACCGTGATCAAGCCCTGCTTCCCGGCTCTCAGGAATGGGTTGGAGGATGGGCAGCTTTTAGGAAAATGCAGGAGCTGATTTGAAAGAAGCTTGAAGGGGTCGTCCAGGTCATTTATTTTTTTAAATTTAATAGATTATTGAAAAAACTAATCTTACTATTTATTCGGTATATAGGTTACATTGAAAGTATTATATTTATGTCCGTAAGCGATGGCGTCCTGTTCGCCGACCTCCCGACTAGCGTGCATGCCCAGTACACATTATGCATGGCCATAAGCGATGACGTCCTGTTCGCTAACTAGCGTGCACGCTCAGTACACATTATGCATGGCCATAAGCGATGACGTCCTGTTCGCTAACTAGCGTGCACGCTCAGTACACATTATGCATGGCCGTAAGCGATGACGTCCTGTTCGCTGACTAGCGTGCACGCTCAGTACACATTATGCATGGCCGTAAGCGATGACGTCCTGTTCGCTGACTAGCGTGCATGCCCAGTACACATTATGCATGGCCATAAGCGATGACATCCTGTTTGCTAACTAGCGTGCATGCCCAGTACACATTATGCATGGCCATAAGCAATGACGTCCTGTTCGCTGACTAGCGTGCATGCCCAGTACACATAATGCATGGCCAAACGCGATGACGTACAGTTCGCCGACCTCCCGACTAGCGGGCAAGCTCAGTACACATTATGCATGGCCATAAGCGATGACGTCCTGTTCGCCGACCTCCCGACTAGCGTGCATGCCCAGTACACATTATGCATGGCCATAAGCGATGACGTCCTGTTCGCTGACTAGCGTGCACGCTCAGTACACATTATGCATGGCCATAAGCGATGACGTCCTGTTCGCTAACTAGCGTGCATGCCCAGTACACATTATGCATGGCCATAAGCGATGACGTCCTGTTCGCTAACTAGCGTGCACGCTCAGTACACATTATGCATGGCCATAAGTGATGACGTCCTGTTCGCTAACTAGCGTGCATGCCCAGTACACATTATGAATGGCCATAAGCGATGACGTCCTGTTCGCTAACTAGCGTGCACGCTCAGTACACGTTATGCATGGCCGTAAGCGATGACGTCCTGTTCGCCGACCTCCTAACTAGCGTGCACGCTCAGTACACATTATGCATGGCCATAAGCGATGACGTCCTGTTCGCTGACTAGCGTGCACGCTCAGTACACATTATGCATGGCCGTAAGCGATGATGCTCCTTTGGGAACGTCACCTCTATGCTCTTCATACTCTAGAAATCGCCACCTCCGGAGTAGCTTGCATGCCCTCTAGATAATTATTAGTCAGGACAGTAGTAGTCAGGGCCCACTGCCCGTCCTGATCACAGTGTTGCACTGCTTTGTATAGTGTAACATTTCATTTCGGGGAGGGTGGTGGGCGGCTACAGTACAGAAGTGCCGGGCAGCCTGATGACTAGCGTGCACGCCCAGCAGATTATGGTCTACGGGGCATGCATGGTAGTCAGTCAGCAGAGCGGTCCTTCTATTCAGTAGCCGCCGTCCCTGAATGACATGTAACACTATACAAAGTCACTGCATTCAGGGAGGGTAGTAGCCGGCTACACTATAGAAGCACCTGTCCTGACTATTAAGTATCTACTAGGCATGCACGCAAGTCAGGAGGCCGGGATTTTGTATAGTGTATTTAGTAATAAGAGGTGGTTACCAATGGAACGTCATCACTTACAGACGTACATAATGTGTACTGAGCGTGCATGTTAGTCAGGAGGCCGGGTTATGGAACATCATCACTTACGGACATATATAATGTATACTGAGCGTGCATGTTAGTCAGGAGGCCGGGATATGGAACATAATCACTTAAGGACGTATATAATGTATGCTGGGCATGCTCGCTAGTCAGGAGGCTGACGAATGGAACATCACTCACTGATGTACATAATGTGTACTAGGCGTGCACACTAGTCAGCAGGCCGGCGTACATAATGTGTATTGGGTGTGCACCCTAGTCAGGATGCCGGTGAATGGAACATCATTTGCTGACGTACTGGGTGTGCACGCTTGTCAAGAGGCCGGCAAACGTCACTTCATCACTTACTGACGTTCATAATGTATACTGAGCGTGCATGTTAGTCAAGAGGCCGGGATATAGAACATTATCACTTATGGACGTACAATAGTTTGTACTGGGTGTGCACGCCAGTCAAGAGGCCGGCAAACAGCACTTCATCATTTACAGTCATTGATAATTTGTACTGGGCGTCCACGCTAGTCAGGAGGCTGGCATATGGAACATCATCATGTACGGACATAAACTTAATACGGTCAATAATGTTAACACACACAATGTAATCGATCAACTGAATAAAGTGTAGTAAGATTATTTTTTCCTATAATGAGCTTAAAGGGGTTTTCCTACTACAATGATTACCTTTTAACATGTAGGGAACGGTAATTGAATATTTTTTCTATATACTTTGCTTTATTTATCTCTCTCCACCCCTCCCTGCTCTATTTTCTCTCTCAATGCTCTGAGCTGCTGTCAGCCACTCACTCCGAGCAAGACGAGTCACAACATGAAGAGTCTTATCTCTAGTAACGGACTTTGAAAGCCTCTCATATAGCTAAGTTAACACTTTTTAGAGCTCTGCAGCTTGAGTACTACACATCTCTTGCACTCATGTCAATGTAAAAGGATGGGCTAGGAACAAAAGAGCTGATGTGTCAGTCACTGCTTTAGACTCGCCCACAGTCTGAACAGCATGTGCGATTCTGAAGCTTGCCGTGGCTCTGTGAAACTGCACGGTGAGAGAACTTCCTTTAATTAAACAAAAAATAACCCGGACAACCCATTTAAAGCTTCAGAAGTAACATTTTATCCATGATTATTTATTCATTTGTCCATTTTTGAGTTGAATTCTTTGTGTTTTTTTTATATTGCACTTTCTTTGCATTGTGTGCTGTAGATCTGCACAGAAAGTCTCTGGCATTTGTTGGCGTAACCGGCGGGAGAAATCCACAATGAAATCAGTGGCGTGCAGCTGGGCCCCTGCCATGGTTGCTGTAGTTACAATTCCATTTCCTCTTTTATTCTTCTAACTTGCAAAACATACGTGCAACATAATAGCATAAAATAATGGTGTGTAATAGGTCTATCAATATAGAACATAGGAATCTCTTCATTTGCAGACAATAAGAAGTATGAAGTGTTTTTTTTCCCGGAGGTTTTCCAACATTGTTGCAACCGGATTATCTGAGCTGAACAAACTGCTACTAGTGCGTCTCAAAAAATGAGAATATCATTGAAAATTAAAGGGGTTCTCCAGGAAATCTTTTTATTTGTTATAGGGCTTACAAATGTATTATATTAAACCTTGTCATTCAGACTGTACTGAGTCTATACAATGTATGGGTTTCTCTATTTGACTTAAAGGGGTTGTATCATTACATTAAATGGTCTTAAGAATAAGGCGACAGTAAAAATAAGCAACTTTGCAATTGGATGTCATTAGCAAAGCTGTCTTGTTTTCACTGTCCCCTTATCTTCGTTTTGTGTAACCATTGTTCCCCAGTGCTGGTCGGATTCCACCTCCTTTCATTTCATTGGTTGACGGCTCTACTAATTTACATTCTGTCTGGCCCCCGGTCCTATTCACGGGAGCGTGCATTCCTGCCTCTCTCACTCAGAATAATGGACCGGCAACATTTCACTCTGCACAGCCAGCAGCTGCACAGTAACACTGCAGCTGCTTCTACAATCAGAAAACAGCAGAATTGTGCTCGGTGCCTAATGCTGCTGCGTGTAAACATAGAAAGGAGACAGATCTGTGTTGCTCTGGATGAGTTTATAGAAGACTGGATACAACTGTAACAAACCCCCAGCTGTGTGGAGGACAGATCTGTGCTGTTTTGAATTTGTTCATCGAGGACTATGTACTGGATCCAACTGTAACACACCTCCAGCTGTGAGATGAGGACAGATCTGTGCTCTGGAGGTGCACATAGAGGACTGTCTAGACTAGATACAACTGTAACAAACACCCAGATTTGAGAAGACAGATCCGTACTGCTTTGGAGGTGTTCATTGAGGACTGCCTGTATTGGATACAACTGTAACAAACCCCCAGCTGTCAGAGGACAGATCTGTGCTCTGGAGGAGTTCATAGAAGACTGGATACAACCATAACAAACCCCCAGCTGTGAGAAGACAGATCTCTGCTGTTTTGAATGTGTTTATCGAGGACTATCTGTACTGGATTCAACTGTAACAAACCTCCAGCTGTGAGAGGAGAAGAGATCTGTGCTCTGAGTTCATAGAAGACTGTCTAGACTGAATGCATGGGCTGTGCTGTGTAAACAAACAGCTCTTACAAAATAAGACTGCATAGGGAGAGAAACGACACAGTGACATGTGGACTCCGACAGAGAGTTGGGGGGGGAGGGCTATTTCTCCACTGTTAGAGCTTTGTCATGGTTCATTTTTTGCAAGGCGAGTCCAGTTTTCATTGGTACCAATTTGGACTGTATGCAACTTTTTGATCATTTTTATTTTTTTATTCTATTTTTGCTAGAAGGCGGGATGACCAGAAAACTACAATTATGACGTTGGGCATAAATAACATGATACTGGGTTGGATCACACTTTTCAGGACTAGGATATACCGAAGACTTTACATAGTTCGTACGGTTGAAAAAAGACACGTGTCCATCAAGTTCAACCGTTGGAGGGTAAAATGTGGGTGAAGGGAGGGAGACAAGGGTTTTAAGCCCAGCCTCCCCACTGGTGAATGCCCTGAGACCCACAAGGCAAGAACCAATCTGCTCTAGTGGAGACCCCATCTCTGACCCCAGAGCAACCACAAGCCAGGACCCAGAATTTTACATGGCTACATACGCATTAATATTCTTTAGTTTCAGGTAGCTATCTTAGCCTTTCTTGAAACCCTCATCTGTTCCTGCTGTGACCAGCTCCTCGGGCGGCTATTCCATAGATTCTCTGTTCTTACAGTGAAGAACGCTTTTCTCCTCTGGAGATTGAATCCCTTTTTCTCTAGCCGACGGGAATGTTCTCTTGTCTTTTGAGGGGGCTTTACTTGAAATAATTTTTCCCCTTACTTTTTGTAGGGACCATTTATATACAGGCAGTCCCCGACTTACATCGTTCCGACTTACATCCGTCCCCTAGTTACAAACGGAGACTTTTGGGACATGGCTGGGCGTGCTGACATCACATACTGAGTCATGTCCCATAATAACCAAGTGCCAGCATGCCAGAGCAGCACATGAGATACAGAAATTGAGGTGAAATCTTCCAAACAGGGGCACAAATAGCAAAACAAATGTAAAATCTGTTCTCTGCACTATCCAAAACAGAAAAACATTTTTTTTTGCTGGAGTTAGTTAATAAATATAAGTGTTCCGACTTAAATACAAATTCAACTTAAGAAAAAACCTACAGTCCCTATCCCATCTGTAACCTGGGGACTGCCTGTACTTATATAAATTAATCATGTCCCCCCGAAGCTGTTTTTATCAAGACTAAATAAGTTTTAATTCTTCTAACCTCTCCTCATAACTAAGATGCTCCATTCCCCTTATAAGTTTGGTTGCTCGTCTTTGCACTCTCTCTAGCTCCATTACATCTCTTCTATAAACTGGGACCCAGAACTGAACAGCATATTCCAAGTGGGGACGCACCAATGCTTTATGCAGCGGTAGAATTACATCCGCGAGTCCAGGCCTCTTTTAACCCCTTACTGACATTTGTCCGTACTCATACGGCAATGTTTGGGTAGGGTTCCCCGCAAATTGCCGTATTAGTACGTCAAGCGATCTTGCGAACCCGCTCAAAAAGGCGAGCGCGCAAATCGCGCATGGAACCGCGGTAAAAACCCGGCATCAAGCCGAAACCCCCACGGCCGAGTTTCCTCCGGCCGCGGGGGATAACCCTTGATGTCGTTACATTCCAGCTGCGGCGGCCGGAGTGACTCCTGCCGCCCGTGATCACGGGCGCAGTAATGGTGCTGAGTGCCGCTACTGATCTCCTACAGGCACCCGATGCTAAATGGGCAGCATCCCGGGGTTTTCCCGGTGACGTCACGATGCCCACAATGCATTGGGGGCAGCGTGACAGACATTTTTCATGGAGACCAGCATACAGCTTTAACTGTATGCTGATCTCCTATTGCATGAACGATCTGACGATCGTTCATGCAATTCCCCCCTGGGAAAAGGGGTAAAAAGTTTTGAAAAAGTAAAAAAAAAGGTGTAAAAAAGTAAAACCCAAACACAAAAAAAAAAAATAAAAACACGTTTCATCGCCCTTTTCCCTTTACAAACGCCAATCGCCCCAAAAAAGGTCAAAATAAATAAAGTACCCATATTTGGTATTCGCGGTGCGTAACGCCCCAAACCCTATAAATCTGTCATGTTAATTAACCCGTACGGTGAACGCCGTAAAAAAAAAAAAAAAAAAAAAAAAAAGAATTGCGATTTTTTTTCAACCCGCAGCAAATAAAATGGTGTAAAAATTAAACAAAAACACATATCAACAAAAAAGTTATGCCAATAAAAACGGCAGTTCACCCCCAAAAAAAAAGTCCTTACACAGCTCTGTATACGGAAAAAATTAAAAAGTTCTGGCTATTAGAAGATGGCGATGCATAAAAAAATATTTTTTTTACACAAAAAAAAACACTTTTTTTTCCAAAAAAATTTTTGCTTTCAAAAAAAAAAAACTACAAAAATTTGGGGTTTATCACCGTATATCGTCTCAACCCACAGGGGTAAAAAACTAACTTGTCACGGATACTGCAACGGTGAACGCTATTAAAAATAAAAATAAAAAACATTGCTAGGATTGCAGTATTTTCTTCACCCGCCTTCCAAAAAAAGGATTTAAAAGGATCATAAATCTTGTCCCCCCAAAAAGTTACCAATAAAACCTCAACCATTCCCGCAAAAAAGTCCCTATACAGCTCCATAAACAGAAAAGTAAAAAAGTTATGGCTCTCAGACCGCGATGATGCAAAAACGTTTTTTCCTTTTAAAATTTAAAGTGTTTTTTATTGTGTAAAAGCAGTAAAACATAAAAAAAATACAATGCTGTACCCTGTAAATCTATCAACCTGCTGAGTAAAACTAGCATGTCATTTATACCGAACAGTGACCGCTGTAAAAAATAAAAATAAAAAAACACTACAAGGATTGCTGTATTTTGTACAAAATGCCTTAATAAAAAGTGATCAAAGCATCACATGCCCCCGTAATGGTACCAATAAAAACATCAACTCATCTCTGTAAAAAACAAGCCCACAAGCAGCTCCATATGCAAAAAATTAAGAAGCAGGGCTGTCAGAATAGGACAACAATAAAAAACGCAACTTTTTTAAAACTCGCTTCTATTGTGTAAAAGTAATAAAACATAAAAAACTAAAAAAAAATTATATCATTGTAATTGTACCGACCCCCATAGTAAAGTTATCCCGTCTGGCGAATACTGTAAAAATGAAGCCCAAAAAACAATGGCGGAACTCGTTTCCCCCTCCATTTCCACGGCCCAATGTTAAAAAAAAACTACGGACACCTGTGCGCCCCCAAAAAGCACATACCCCTTAGGGATGGATCCCTGAGGGGGTTGAATCCAAATGGGCAATTCTGAGGGGTTTCACCTGTTCTTAGTACTTTGGGGCTTTGCAGGGTGCGACATGGCCCCCCCAATATCTGTGCGCCAAAAGCCAATAGGCCCCCCCGTCCTTGTCCCCCTGCCATGGCCCAAAAAAGCAGTTTACACCCACATGTAGGGTATTGCCGAATTGGAAGAAATTGCGTAACACAATTTTGGGGGTTTTTTTCCAAGATTCCTTGTAAAAATTAACATTTTCAGCTTAAAATTGCAGATTATTGTAAAAAAATATATATTTTTTATTTCAGAGCCGAGCGCTAAAAAAATTTGTGAAGCTTTTGGGTCGATATACTCACTCACCCCTGGATATATTCCCTAAGGGTTGTAGTTTCCAATATGGGGTCTTTTTAGGGTTTTATTAAGTTTTTGAACCATAGGGTGTCCGCAAACCTGAAATGGCCCCTAAATAAATTGGTAATAAAATGAGGACCCCAGAGTCCAGTAGGTGCTCCTCCTATTCTGGGGCTTGTTTGGTTGAGCCAAATAATGCACTAGGGCCACATATGGGATATCTTCTGAAAATGGCAGAATCTGGGGAATCAATATTTAATTGCATTTCCCTGATCACATTTACCGTATTCTTGTCAATAATGTATAAAAATTAAAATCTGCAAAAAAGTGACATTTTGAAATTTCACTTCCACTTTGCTTTAATTCCTGTGAAACACCTAATGGGTTAATAAAACTTCCCAAATGCGGTTTTGAATACTTTAGGGGTGTAGTTTCAGAGATGAGGTCATTGAAGGGGGTATCTAACATACGGCCCAAACAAAGTCACGTTAGAACTGGACTGGTCCCTAAAAATTTCTTGAAAATTTTAAAATTACTACTAAATTTATAAGCCCCCTAATGTCTGAAAAAAAAAAAACATTTAAAAAAATTATGCCAAACTACAGCAGACATATGGTAGATTTTATAATAGAAAAAAAAATATTTTGATGTGGAATAACTATCTCTTACATGCAGAAATTTTGAAGTTTGAAATTGGTAAATTTTTCACATTTTTCACGATAATTGATATTTTTCACAAAAAAACAAGCATTTTTTGGACCAAATTTCTTACTATCTTAAAGACAATGTGTACAGAGAAAAAGTCTCTGAATCACTGGATAGGTTAAAGTGTCAAAAAGTTATTCTCACATAAAGTGACACATGACAGATTTCAAAAATGGGGCTCTGTCAGAGAGGCCAAAACTGGCTCCGGCGGTAAGGGGTTAATACACGCCAAAATCTTACTTGCTTTAGAATTTTTCATAGTTAATTTTTTTACAGGCAACCAATCGGAACTCATAGCAACCAATAAGAGCTCAACTTTAATTTCTTATAGTGCTTTGGAAAAATGAAAGCTGTGCTGCCTCCACCTGGAGAAAAAAAGATTCAGTCTCCAGTGGAGAAAAGCCTTTTTCACCATGAGAACTGTGAATCTGTGGATTTGCCGCCTCAAGCACTGGCCACAGCAGGAACAGATGAGGCTTCAGGAAAGGCTTAGATAACTACTTACTACTAAAATATTAATACTTATGTAGTCGAATAAAACATCTGGATCCAGTTTGATGAGGAAAGGGAGTGAGTTTTTTTTTTCTTTGTTTTTTTTTGTTTTGTTTTTAAATGTTCATAATTTTGGGGGGTTTTAAACCTTTTTTTTTCTTTTTAATTTTTTATATGGCATCGCGTGCTCCTAGGGAACTTGGGCATAGTAAGATAGTTACAAAGTTGCTACAGTTGAAAAAAAGACAAATGTCCATCAAGTTTAAACAAGGGTGGGGAAAGATGTGGATGAAGGGAGGGGGAGAGGGAATTTTTAAGCTTAGTTCCCCTCCTACTGATGAAGACTTGGGACCCATAAGGCAAGAACCAATCTGACCTATTGGAAGATTTCATTCCTGATCCTAATGTTGCCATCAGACTGGATCCAGATGTTTTATCGGACTATAAAAGTATTAATATTATTTAGCAGTAAGTGGTTATCTAAGCCTTTACTAAAGCCTCACCTGTTCCTGCTGTGACCAACTCCAGGGGCAGCTATTCCACACATTCACAGTTCTCATGGTGAAAAAAGCTTTTCGCCACTGGAGATTGAATCTATTTTTTTTCCCCAGGTGGAGGGAGCGCATCCTTTATCTTTTGAGGGGTTTTATATGAAATAGCTTTTCCCCATACTTTTTGTAGGGGCCATTTATATACTTATGTAAATTAATTTCCCGTCTCCCAACCCTGGGGTTTTTTTTCTTTTAACCTTTCATAAAGAAGGTGCTCCATTCCCTTTTTTGTTTGGTTGGGGTTTGCCAGTTTGGTTTTCTCGTCTTTGCCCCTCTCTTGCTCCTTTTAAACCTTTTGTGAAAAATTTTGGGAACCCCGAAATTTTAACAGCATATTCTTGTTTCGGCCCCATCAGTGGGTTTTTTTTTAGAGGTAAATATTTCATCCCGTCCCACAAGTTCTAGGCCCTTTTTTATTTCCGGGTGGCCTTAGGGCAGTGATTGACGTTGATGGATCATTGTACCTTTTTTGGCAGGACTAATGGGCTCTAGGATAAAATGTGTTTTATTTTTCTCTGTCGACCAGGGCCTGGCAATTTTGCAGGAAAGTGGAAGGGGTGGACCATGGGGAACGCCCCCAAACTGGGTGGTGCCGCCCACTTTGGGGCAGGGTATAGTTAAGCCTGGGGGAGGGATTCTTAATCATCCATACGCAACGTTTTGTGGGGATTTAGGGGGGGGTTGGGGGGGGTTTTAAGGAAAGATTATTTTTTAGGGGCCAATTTTTACAGCAGATTTTCTGCTTTAAAAATATGGAATCTTGTGGGATGAAAAAATTTTTTATTGTTTTATTTTTTTTTAAGTGGGAAAAAAGAAGGGAAAATTTTTTAAAACAGTTTTTAAAAAAAAAGATTTCCTACTTTTTTTTGCTTTCCGTGGGGTTTTGTAAGTCCTCCCTGGTGTGCTGAATCTACAAAGGGTCACGCTTCCAAAGCTTTCTGGGTTTTTAGTCCTTTTTTCCATTCTCTGCGTTTTAGAAGGAATTAAAAGTAAGGGAAAAAAAGGGGAAAAGGCTGTATTTGGCAGATCAGAGCATAGGACAGAGGGAGCGCATCCAAGAAGGGCAGCTCACACAGGCTGTAGTTAGGGAGGTAAGGGGGGGCAAAGAAAATTTTGCGGGGGGAAAAAAATGTTGTGTAAGGGGGAAAGTAAACAAGCACCCACCGCAAACTTGGGGGCCCTTATTATGTAACGTCTAGAACAGGTGTCAAACGGGGCCCCCTCCAGTGTGGGAAATACAACTCCCATCGCATTTGTATAATCTTAACAGGGGGCATGTGGGATTTATTTTTCCCAACGCTTGGGGGCCCCCAGTTTGACCCCCCTGGTTAGCATAAGATGGCTTTGTTGGGCCTTAGAAACCAAATCAGAGCCCCATACGGACAACAGACCCCCAAAAACCCAATCGGAGCCCATAGGCGCCAATCAGAACCCATAGGCGCCAATAGAGCTGGGGCTTTTTTTTTCCAAATACTATTTAAATGAAAGTAGCTCTTTTTGGGTTTTTGCCGTGGCCCCGTTTGATTTTATGGGAAAAAAGAAATCTTAGGCCAAAACCCTGTACAAAAAGCAGGGAAAGGGGAACTTGTACGTAGTGTTTAAAATTTTTTTTTACTTGTATAATATTCAAACCCTTTTTTACAGTAAATCATGGTGCAGTCCTCACAACTTGCTCGCAGCTGTATGGCCTCCGCGAGCGCTTGTCCTTGGCCTCCGTCCTATCGTGGGAATGACATCGGCGCTCGCTAAAACTGCTTTGCCTGCACTTCTGTTCCTCTGCTTCTCTGTACTAATGATGTCTAATGCCGGGACTGAAGAAATCTGAATAACCCATGGGTTTTGCTTAATTTTGCCGTAGTTTTTTATCCTGCTTTTCAGTCTTTATAGGGTCAACATGTTTTGCTGACTATTTCTGGTGTCTTCCTGGTGGATGATGATGTATGCAACAAACCAACAAAAGGGGTCTAAGATGAAAATTCGGAAAAAACTGTCTTTGTTGCCCATTTTGGGGGCCATCAAGCCCCAAGGGAAAATCAGAGCCAAAAGGACCGTCAAGCCCATAGGGGCCAGTCAGAGCCATAGGGACCATCAGAGCCCCCTAGGGCCCGTCGGCCCATGCCCGCCAACCCAGAGTTTTTGAGCTGGGGCCAAAGCCCTAGGACCCTCGAGCCCCTAGGGACCCCAGAGCCCCTAGGAACCAATCAGAGTTAAGAGTGACCAAAGCCCCATGGGGCCAGTCAGAGCCCATGGGACCAGTCAGAAAGCCCTGAGCCCCTAGGGCTTAAGCACAAAGCCCATTTCAAAGGGGGGCCCCCGGGGCCAAAGCCCCTAGGGCCCAAACAAGCGCAGCTTTTTATTTTTCCGAGTAGTATAAGAAAATTAAACTGGATTGATTTATCCCTATGGGCCCCAAAAACGTTCCAGACTGTTTTCATTCATAAGGCCCTAAAACCTGATGCAGTATGGTATTAGGATTTAGTGAAGCCTGAAAAATAACCTTGTACTGTATTTTCCCGTTCGACCGGGGCCCCTTTACCCCTTCCCGACCCGGTTTTATTTTTTTAGACCACGGGTTTCATTCTTAGGCGCTCTCCGCACTCGTATTTCAAAATAATTTTTTTTGCCTTTTTTTGGGATAGGTATTAAAGGTGATATTTAAGTTATCAGTTTTAAAAGCAGTTTCCCCAAAAAAAAATTCTAATTCTGATTTTCAAAAAGAAATAATTTTTGGGTTTTAATTTAACTAAAACGGG